>OMNN01055632.1:1610-17911 GCA_900302755.1 Chromis chromis
TGTCAAGGCTATTTTGAAACTGCAGGGTAACTCTTTCATCACTCATTCATGCATATATATATACACACACACACACACACACACACACACACACACACACACACACACACACATTCACACACCCTATAGGGAGTGAATTCTGTGACTAATTGCATCTACATGATTGGTACTGTCAGTTGGATTCATAGGAGGAGGACAGATGTCATAAGATTTTTTCATCTGTGTTGCCAACTGCACTTTCAGGACAAGATATTTTAAACACTTAAAAACCAGGAGTCCAGTATTGGAAGCACACACACACATTTACTCACAGATTGAGCATGTGTGTGTCTGCGCACATTTTGGGGGGACTATGAGGGAGTGATAAATGGACTATGTGTGTTTTTGGTGCTGCAGGGCATTTTTCCTCCTAAGTGGTTGTGACCGCTCTGGGTCTAGAGGAACCAAATATTGCTCTCTCGCTCTTCCTCTCCCTCCCTCTCTCTTTAATGTGTGTGTGGTGGCACAGAGGGAAGCTGTCATCAGAGGCTTTCTCTCCCTGTCATGTAGACGACAGGAAATAAGAGCCAGAAGCAAAAGAGTGAGGAAGGAGCTGGAAGTATTGGGCTCGGAGTTGTGGCGCTGGAGGGGTTAGAAAGAGTCAGCTGCAAAGGCTGCGAGTTTGGACGGACGAGGTAGGGATGGGGAGCTGCTGGTGGAGGTGTGGTGACGGGGGGGAGAAATAAGGATGGAGAGTGAAGCAGGGCGAGGCAATGGGAGAGCAGGGCAGAGTGTGTTTAATTGGCTTTGCAGGCTGGAAGGACAGAGATCCAGAGCACAGCACGTTGCTGTCACACTCCATTACAGCCACTGGCCACATAATGAGAGCCTGTGCAATCAGCTCCCCACAGACCAGTCCCTCAAGCCACACACACACACACACACACACACACACACACACACACACTCTGTGGAGTACTCTGTAGGAAGCTATCAAACATGTTCCATGCCCACCCAGCTCCCTGAGTTCCCTGATGCCAGCTTCAACACACACGTCTGGTGCAAAATTGTGAAGTGGGAGGAGTTTTGGGGCATTCAGGGTTATTTGAACAGACGATTTAAACGTGAGCAACTGAGAAAATATGTTTTTTGTTGTTGTGTTTTTTTTTCTCGTCAGTCTGTGGACAGGTCTTAGAGATTACTTCTGCGAGCCTTGTGGCTACAGACCTGCATGAAATCTAATAAACTGCATCACTTTATGTGATTTCAGCATTGGATGGATCTACAGACTACAAGTTTGAAAGTGAAACAAAACTCTCATCTCATCTCTGCTCAATCAGACTACATTAGCTGCTGCTGTCTTTGAGTTGCATTGTGGGTACCGTAGACACCATCTTTTGAGGAGGAAGAGGAATGCGAGTAAAGAGTAAAGTTAGTACTTCTGGTTCTGATGTGTTGATCCGTTGTTGTAGTCTAAATCAGCGGACTACTCTTACAAAGTTGGTTATAAGATCGTGTAGCTGACAGTGAACAGAACCTTAATTTTTGCTTTGTTAAAAGATGTGTTGTCTCTTGAAGTAGTTTTCTTCTTTTTTGTTCAATCTTGCCATCACCATTAAGTTGCCAGGCAACCAGCAGAAATGCCAGGATGTAAATGGAGCAAAATATATAGAGCACATAGATCTTCATTAAAAACCCACTACTGGTAGTTTTTTTACATGTTGGTCTGTATGCAGATTAAATAAATGAGGTACAACATGTTAATTAAAGAGCATCAGTGGCTGGCAGGTGTGCTTTTCACCCTGCATCCAGACATTATGCTAAGCTACGCTAATTAATACACTAATAAGTGGCGTAGATGTCCTTATCTGTCAGCAAAAATAGTGTCTTTCCAGAAATGTCTGATCTGTTCCAGTATGTCAGTTTACTTTCACTTTCTCTGTCAATATTGGATTGGATTGGATAATTGACAAAAAAAAAAAAAACAGAAACAAGGTTGTAATGATTTACCCTTACTGACCTCTAGTACTGTTCAATTATTCTTTCTTTGTTGGGAATTTCATTTTTTTTAAAGCACAGGAATGTGAATTTACAGTGGGTACAATATTTGTGCACTCTGCAACTAATCTCACTTCACAATTCTATACACACAATGCAGCACATTCAGTTCCTCCAAGGGCACATGCTCACATGAACACTAAACTCCCACACGAGTTACTCCTGTCCACACACACAAGCCTTCCATTTCCACACCAACCCTCTCGATGTGGATATCTGAGGGGTGTTAGATGGAAACTCCTTGCACTTAACCCTCTTTTTAGCTTCCTAACTCCTCTCTCACACTCTTACCCTTTTTAACCTCACACCTGCTCCCTGTTTCACACTACGCCTTTCTCTCTAACACTCTGTCTCTTCCTCACACTCCATCTCTGACTTGCTAACTCTGAGCTGCTCTCTTGTCACCTTCACATGGAACTTTCTGTATCTTACTTTTCCTACATCCTCCAGGATTTGACCATTAGGTCAGCAAGGAAAGATGACTGCTGCTTTTCAGGTGTCTGACTAGGATGTACTTTTTTGGATTACAATAGGCTGTCAAAATGGATGCTTTGACAATGCAATTCAAGTGATTAACTTACTAAGATGATAATTTAGGAAGATACACAGAACATCTGATGGGTTTTTTGACACTGTGTATCTAAGATCTGCAGTCTGTGACATTTAAAAAGAAAAGAAATCATAATCATAATCTAACCTTTATTGATCCCCTTGGGGAAATTCCTTCTCTGCATTTGACCCATCCTATTCAAAGTTAACCTTAACTATACATACTAGGAGCAGTGGGCTGCAGTCAGGGGTTAAGGGCCTTGCTCGAGGGCACACAGTGGGGGACAAGCAGTCGCTCTCACTTTCCCACCTCAACCTCTTGCCAGTCCGGGGCCTCGAACCAGCAACCCACCGGTTACATGTGCTGTTAGGTTCCTTCTTGTAGGTTAAATATGTTTAATTACTAAGATTGTTTGAAAAAGTACAAAATAGATCTGTAATTTTTAAAGAAATCATTGAATTAATTATTTTTATAATCTGTCACTAATCCTGATTGCATGTCATGAATAGTTCTGTATAAAATGCTTGATTTTTGAGATTCAGATTCAAGATTCAAAGTGTTTATTGTCATGTGCACAGTAAAGAAACATGTTTCCCTGTACAATGAAATTCTTACTTTGCTGTCCACTCAGATTACCAGCAATAGAAGTATAAAAATAGTATATACAAAAATAAAATAGAATAAAAAAAAACTAAAAAAAAAACTATGTAAATATGAACTGTAAAGTGTATGTTGTGCAAATACTGTGCGAATGTAAAATTGAAAAGTGACATTCAAAAATAGCTGTGCAAAAATAATGTAAACAGAAGATAACTTCCTGATGCAAATTTCAAGTATAGTATTTCTGACCAATAGTAAGAAATAACTGCAATAGCATCAATACCAGTGACACCACCACCCACTATAATTATTACCGAAGTTTAAAATTTCAGTTGTTTGTCCCTTCTGTTGGATAACTACCCACATGTTTAAAAAATGTAAACTTGTTTCTGTCAGTTACAGGCATCCATCAGCTGAGACCTGTTAATAGAAGTGGAAAGGCGTAGGTTAGGATGTTGTTCTCTGTCATTTGTGATTATACATGACTCAACTGATAGCTGCACTTTTTAAATACTGCTGGCTTTTCTCATTGAGTTTCAACACGCGGTTGTTCAGACCTTTAATTAATCTTTGATTTTTATTGATATGCTAGTCAGTTTCCCTTCAAGTGTTGCACAATTTTTTATTAAATTGCCTCAAATTCCTCAAGAGAAAACGTGATTTGATACACATTTCAATGCACTGCTGTTATGGGAATTTTAGTTGATGCATTCAGTCGGTGGTGAATCTCTAGTCAGGTACTATTAAACCAAGAGGATGCAATAAGTCTGCAAGTCAAATATCTTACAATCTTTGAAAATAAACCAGTGCTGCAAACTGTGCAGCTTATTCCAAAAGCCTTGTATTGATAGCCTGCATGTGAGACATTTAGTCTGCATTGGTAAATTGTAGATACAGAAGATAACCTGGGTTACAGTCTCCCCCTCTAAGCTGCATGATTCTCTGCATGCACATTGGTCACACATCGCAAGTAAATTTTCAAACTGTGGAAAGATTGCAGTGAAATTTGGGCACAACGATAAAAAGACTGGCTCTTGAGTATGACTCAGTTACCTTTTGTTTATTCAATAGAGACATTGAAACGAATCAGATCATTCACCAACGTAACATCACTATCTTGCATTAATTTAAGAAAGGTTACAGTCTCTTTATTATACAGGTCTTATTCTTTCTTCTCGTATTTTGTGATTTATTTTTTTATAGTATTTGTACTTTTTATTTCAGATTCACAACATACCCACTCAGAGTTTTTAGGCTCAAATTTAATATGCGCTAAAAAGCTGCTAGACTGAATAAACTACATCAGATCACTGTATTCATAACCTAAAACTGCTGCATGTTATTAGATGAGCCATCTCTTTTCTTAGCTCAAGGATTAATGATTCTGAGTGTTTTGCAGATGAGGATATCTTTAAAAAACATGCTTTTTGCACTGTTTGGCTCTTGCAGAATGGGAGACAGTCTGAGAGGAAAATAAAACTAATGAAGAAACCGAAAGGTCAATATTAAGAGGAGGCGAAGGAGAGCTGGCCAAAGAAAAGTAAAGTTTAAGAAGTGGAGAAGAAATGTGAGAGCTTGGATCAATAAGTTCTCAGCTGGCCAAAGGTGTCTTATCCAGTGTGAGCAGGTGCTGCGTACTGTGATTGGCAGCTCTATAGGGAAGCTGTCACCTGAGCGTTCTCTCTTTCCACTCATCTTCACAAACATCTCTGAGCACATTGATCTCCTCTCGCTTTTTTTTTTTTTAACTCTCTTTTTGTGCTCGGCAATACAGTCTGTCTGCTGTCCAGGGCTACAAAGAGGGTTCAGCTCGAGCTGACGAGACTGTAAAGCTTTTGTTGTTGGATTTGATGTGCACATGTAAATACAGAAAGTCGGGGGAAGCAATGGTGAGAAAAGAGGAAGACATAAACTGCAAGTGAAGCTGCAGATTTAGGTTTAGTTGAGAGTCCAGTTCGCCTCCCAGAATCAATCAATCCATCAATCAGACTTTATTTATATAACACTTTTCATACAAATAAAATGCAACACAAAGTTCTTTACAGATATGAGAAATAAAATGCAATAAAACTGTAAAAACTGTTATCAATAAAGGATTCTAATACACAGGGACTGAGGAACTGAGGAAACGCTATCCTATATAACACGTGCAATGAGATGAAATGAAATAAAATCAAATAAGCTAGGTAAATAAATAAAATAAAATGAAATGAAAACAAGTCTATTATTAAAATAGAAGCTAAAAATTAGAAAAACAGAATAAGAAATGATAAAACAAGTGAAGTAAATTGTACATTAAATAGACTAGATTATGTAAATAGGTGAATAAATAGAGTAGTCAATAAATAAGATTAATTCTAAATGGACTATAATGTCTTCAAGTTTTTTGAAATTAACGAATGCATGAATTAGTAAGATCTCATGGGAAGAAAGGGAGGCTTAGGCCTTAGAAATTTTCAAATTTTGCATTTCTGTTCTCAGTCGTGCTCGGGGCCTGACTATTAGTCCTGCCTTATCTGATGTTTAATTATTTATTTAATTTACTGGAGGAGACTCGGGCTCAGGGCCAGAACTGTTAACAAAAGGGTTAAATTCACACTGTTAATGACTTATTCCCACAGAATCTATTAATGCGGGCCAAATGAATCCTTTAAGAGCTAGAAATAGCAATAAGTGTGACAAAATCTACATTGAATTGGTTTGTTTTTGGTCATCTTTAAGCTCATAATATGAACATGCTATCTGTTGCTGCAGAGGTTTATGGTTTAGTATCAAACAGACACTATTTTCAAAGAGTTTCATTTGACACAGCAGGAGTGTTAAAACCTATTCGATCGAGATTGTGTGCGAGTAAATGTGCATCTGTGTCTGCTGGTGTCTGACGGAGAGGGAGATGTAACCCCAGCTGTAAAGGTGAGCTTCAGGTCTGCAGGGTAAATTCTCAGCAGACAGACAGACACGAGTGCGGCTCATATCCTGCAGAGCCATCACTAGTCATTTGTGCATCGTTCTTTGGCTCCCAGCTGTGCTCTCCTCTTCCCTGCCTCCATCCCTCCCTGTGTTCCCAATGTCATATTTCACCCTAAGTCACATTGTGTCCTCCTAACTCCAATGTCAGAGCTCCCTGTGGGATTCATTCAACACCCAACTACCCCCCAGCACTTTGATCAAACCGGCAATCCCTGTAACATTTACAGCCGACATGTCAACACATGGTGGCCCATGTTTTATTAACACCAGTTACAGGTAAATCTGGTTAAACACCGCTTCATGTGAGCCACTAACCTCCAGGAGTTTTTGGCAAACTGTTGTAGCAGCTGGTATTTATGTTTCTGTCAATTTCCCTGCACAAAACGTTGAAAAGTCAGTTACGCTTCCTTCTTCGATTACTTTCTTCTACCATTCATTCGTCTGTTCTGGTCAAAAGCAAAGAGAAAAGAGGTGCTATGATTTCAAAAGCACCACAACTAATCAAAGTTTTGAACTCTGGATTGCCAGCATTCAGGCATTATAATCGCCGTCTGTTTTCTGGAGCCGACGTGTCACGGTTGAGATCAGATTTGTGTGATTCAGTGCAGACTAGGTGCATGTAAACAGCAGTTAAATAGTTTCCTTGATGAACATGGCAGATCTGAGACAGACATCAATCCTCAAGTTCAGCCTGTTATCTGCTGTGGGAAAGGCAACCTAGCAAGGAATATAATCAGTAACATTAACATAAAGCAATTCAAGCTCCTTTAATTGCATTATATTAAACAAATTAGATCACTCATCCAAGTGCAAAGAGCTTTCTTGTACGATATTAATTACTAAAAAAGGAGCTGTGACAAAAGTTAAGGATGATAAATAATGTCAGAGCTGAGATTTCAGTGCTCGGCTGTCTGTTATTTATCCTCATTAACACTTCCATCTAGGCATAGGCGCTTTAATGTGGAACATTAATATTCATATATGCTAAGTGTTTACAGTCACTCTGAGAAGAGGCATGACTCACATTTAGACCTCTCTCATCTTTGTGCAGATAAGGTTCTCCTCTCCACAGTGATGGAGGACGCTCAGTTTTAACCCGCACTGTGAGAGTTTGGGTTGTGCTGAATGGGATGAAAGACCGTGACTCCACTTGTACCTTCTTGCAGAGGAGGAGCGCCTCCTCATCGGGGCTCACGTTCACCACTTCAGTGATGCTTGTATGGAGGCACGTATAAACACTACATGTCTGTCGAAAAGCATCTCTAAAGTATCAACTTTTTCAGAAGGAAAAACACTTGTGAGTTAGGTAATTTCTGAAATGATTGGATTGGTTTTTAAAAGTTTGTGTTGGAATGCAGAGGTTGCACTGCAGCTTTAGGGCACTTATTTAAAAAAAGAAAGCACAGCTTTCACCCATACAGCAGCCTGTCTGGATCGAGCTGAGATTATCAATAGTGAAGACAGCAGCAGCAGGTCAAAGAGAGGCTAACTCAAGACGTACAGATGTCACATTTAGAAAATGTTGAACTTCACGCTTTGAGGACAGCAAAGTGACTTTGAATTTATGCATTTGGATCACCTTAAACATTAGACTCATTTTACAGCACTTATATTACAAGTTAATAGACACAGCTTAGATGGAGTATAAATCACTCCATTTTTAAGCTTTCTCTTGTGTGTGTGTGTGTGTGCGCGTGCGTGCGTGCATGCGTGCGTGCGTGTGTGTGTGTGTTCTTAGAGGTTGAGCCAGATTTGGGAAGTACTGCTAACTTAGGCCTGTAAAACCCTTAAAACATTGTATGTAATATTATGTTTTTAAAGTAATCTCGACTTCTATAGTGTCTCGTGTATCCACGGCAACACCTTGATACTGAAGAGGCTTAAAAGACCATATTTTTTCATACTTATAAATCTTCAAATGCTGTCACATGATAGAACTTTACCCATTCCGAAAAACCGTGCATAGAATCTTTAGTATTTAATGTAAGGAAATTACACATTTGCTTTGTTTAGTTATGATGAAATTAATTTAGATCCTTGTGAGATGTAAGTTCTTAACATTTACTGGTTAAGTAGATTCCTTGTGTCACCATAACAATAATCGTAGATATGTTAGTTTCAGAGCAAGACTGCGAGAGGCAAGTGCAACGATATGTGTTTGTGTATTTTTATGTGCTAGCCAGTATTTATAAATATTTATGTTGCAGAGCGTAGCGTGCATTAAGTGCAAGCCAAAACGAGATATAAAACGAATGAACATAAACTGTGCACTTTACAGGAAGCTAAATGCCAGCCACATCTCCAGGGTTGAGCATGGCGTGTACATGGTACTTGGATCAAGGTCACACACAAACCACAGGGAAGACTTCTCTCTCTTTCCATAACAGCAGAAATCTGTTTTGGGTCTGGAAGGTCCTGGTGATCTAATAGATGGCTTCCATCACCTCCACACAAAACTTGTTTTTGTGGATTTTTGTAGTCGCCTCTCTCCTTCCCCGACACCTCCAGCAGTGACGCTAGTGCCAGCAGGCTGAAGTGTTTTTGTGATGTTGGCCTTTGTCATATGTCACACTCTGCCCTTTTCTCTCACACGCTTTTAGTCTAAGAAAAGCAACATGTCCAGACTCTCACTGTGTGCCTACGTGCAGCTTTGAATACTCGTGGACCGAGGCCTTCGCACATTTACATTTTAGCCAAGGCACAGACACATTAGTGACGGAAATTAATGATTTGGAGAAGCTTTAAAAATAACCCCATAGGTAGTTTTGAATCTTGTCAAATCATACTTCATATTTTCTGAGATAATAAAAAATGGTACCATCAGTGTGGAGCCCTTGTTCTGCTTCCCCGCCAGCTCTGAGTGTTTGTTGAGTGGGCACTCAGGGAGAGAGCAAACATTTTATTTGATGGATAAAGAGCCAACAGCCTGGTGCAGCCAGGAGGATCTTACCTGTGTTGTATGGGCAAAATTGAAGCTCCAACCTGAGCATATTGCATCTAGTCCTCCAACTAAATATTAAATAGACTTTACATGTTGAAAAATCTGTTAGATATACTGGCATACATTAGAACATGTTTTATGTATTTGTGCCTTACAAATGTGCTTTGAAAGCTGTTACCTTCCAGTTGTCATAAAGGATTATTTGGTCATTTTATGCTGTATGGGAATGTTTTTCTTCTTTTAATCAAATATTCTTCCAATAACGTAATAACATTTTGCCAATAATGTAATAAGTTATTACCTTAATGGCCTAGCATTAAAAAAATCCTTTGAAAATGTAATAACTGCAGCTGATAGTGTAATAATACATAAATAGGACTGCATTTCTTGGAAATAAAAGATTTTTTGCAGTTTTTATGCAGTTTCCTCATCAAAAATAGGTCTAGTGGATGGCATAGTCGTCATATTCATTCATCAAGGATATGTCTCAAGTAGCTCTCACTCTCCTTAATTATTGTTGTAATAGCCAATTTGAGAATTATTTGTTGTACAAAATCTTTATTTAGAATATTGTTTATTTGCTCAAACATTTCTCAAGGAAAAATGATTCAGTCCTCACTTAAAACTATTTAAATAACTGGACTGGCACTATGATGGCACTTAACTCCAATATACAACATAGAACATGAACACTCATTTACAAATGTGAAAAAATAAACTTAAGAGTATTATGTATGTTATTGGCTCAAAAACCTTATTACATTATTGGCAAGTTATTACATTATTGGCTTTATTACATTTAAGATGACCAACATTATTACGTTATTGGCCGTTATTACGTTATTGGTTGCTACAAGGGTCAAGGTTGTCTTGCGCCCTGGCTGTCTAAAATAAAATAAATAAGTGTAGAACTATTAATGTCACAGTTATGGTTAAGGCATCAGGATGGGGTTAGGGGTGCGACAAATAATAGACATATTAGTTGATGACATTAATCAGAATGCTATAGAACTCATGACTCCATGCAGCCTCTGCATCAGGGAAGATGTTTTCTAAACTACAGTTTCAGTGAGGCACCTTGGTTGGAGACGGACATAAAAACTCACCAGTGCTATCCATCATTTTTTACCAACTAAACAACACCAGCCCAGACTCGGGTTGAAGAATGGCAGCCGGTGGGCACCTTGTCTTCGGAAAGTTATCACAGGAACTGGGACCCTACCTTAATGCTGCCATCAGTCTGTCACTGGCCCTCGCTGGTCACATATCAAGCAGAGACTCAGAGGTGTGCCAGCCATCAGATTATCCATTAAGATTTTAGTGGCCTGGTTTTTCTCTTTAAATGCCCTCAGTGGCTACCTGTCCTTCAGGGTGAACATGAGAACAGAACTGCATACGTGTTCTGGTCCGAGCCACCGGGTTTAACAACTTTTCAACATAACATAATAAAGCTGAGTATTGAAAATTAATTATTGTAGCAGCAATTTGTATAAATCATAAAAAACACACATATAATGCAAAGGTACACAACATAATTGCCGTACGAGTTTAATAGAAGGAGGAACAAATGTATTTTTGATGTTATTGAAAATTACAACCAGAATACTCCTATATACCCACAATACCGTCCAAGCCTAATAGCTACATTCGCACATTTTTGTAGTTTCTGGTCACCTGATAAATATAAGTGCATTATTCAGTGTAGTTTTCACTCTGTTTTGGTCTCCACCAACTCCTAAAGGGCTGTTCACACATGATCCCCATGTAACCTGACAGAGCTTGAGCAGTTTTGGTAAATGGGGGTAAATTTGCAGTGCCCAGATATGCAGGGCTGATTGAGATCTATCCTCAAAGGCTCAATGCTGTCATTGTAGCCAAATGTGCATCTACTAAATACTGACAAGAAGGTGGGGGGAGCACTTATGCAGTAAGTTATTTTGTGATTTATATTTTAATGAATTGGCATTACTATGTAGAAATCTGTTTTCACTTTGACATAAAAGAGTCTTTATTGCAATCTGTTTGACGAAAAAGCCAAATTAGATTAACCATGATTCAGTGCTGAAAATCAATAACAGGGGGAAACTTCCAAAGAGGGTGAATACTTTCAATAGGCTCTGTAAAGTGGGTTTTCATAGATTTTCTGATGGTAGCTGTCTGCCTTGTTGAGAGCACTGGCAGTAAAACAGAACAGTAAAGCCGCAGGCTCTAGAAACAAAACAGTAAGCTCAAAGATAATTCAATCCAGTGCAATTCAATTTATGTAATGTCAAATCAGAACAAATGTCATCTAAGGACACACTTTACATAGTAAGGTCACGACGTTACAGTATAATGGAGAGAAACTCAACAGTTTCCCCCTGAGGAAACATTTTGTGACAGTGGGAAGGAAGAACTCCTTTACTAAAATACTCTGTAGAGCTAGGGGGAACCTGCAGAGTTGGTTGATAATGTGGGTTGGTCAGTCATTTGATCCATTATTCATGTAAAATAGTGTTTAGAGCAGCTTTTAACAATAAAAGCCTGCTAGTTTTCATAATTAAAGGTGCAATCTATCACATTTTCACCTTAATTATTCAATGATTTAGGGACATGATCTTCTAGCTAATATGGAAGGAAAACCCGGCTCCCCTGTGCAAGTGTGCAAATTTAAGCAAATCTTCCCATCCGAACAGTGACTCACCTGTCTGATGGCACACAGAAGCTTTCCGTAGCAAAACACGATCACCAGGAACGGCACGATGAGGCAGAAGACAAACAGGCAGACGATGTAAGATATGTTATTCGCTGTCTTGGCCGTCCAGTCGACGGAGCAGGTGGTCCCGGGACCCTCTGGGCCGTAGTGGCTCCAGCCGAAGAGCGGCGGCATTGTCCAGATGAGAGAGTAGACCCAGGACAGGGTGATGCCCAGGGAGATCTTTCGGTAGTTGGAGGAGTCGGCCTCAGTGGGGGCCATCATGGTGCTGTAGCGCTCATAGGAGAGGACGGCCAGGGAGATCAGGGACACGATGCCTGCAGGGTAGACAGGACACACGCATACATAAGTTTATATGCATCTATGTGGTATAGGGCTGCAAATAACCATTATTTTTATTGTTGATTAATCTGTCGTTTGTTGTCTTGACCAGTTAATTAGTTGTTTGGTCTATAAAAGGCCAAAAAATGGTGAAAAACGTTGATCAGTGTTTCTCAAAATCTGTGTTGACTTGGTTTGTGAACAAACCAAAGATTTTTAAAAAAAACTAAAAATATTCACATTTTAAAAGCTTAAATCAAAGAATTTTTTTACTCAAACCGATTAATCGATCATCAAAATAGTTACCAATTAATTTAAGAGTTTCCGACTACTTGGTTAATGATTGGTTTAGACACAAGCACACCATGTGGATTGTCCTGTAGTGTAGCATTAACAGTTAACCAAAGGAAATATACCCAATACACAAGCAGGCATAAGGCTGCAGACAGCATGTGCAGGTGTGCTCTTTCGTTTTTCTTCCCTCACTGTGGTATTTCACATTTAATTGGACCATAAACTAGAGACAGAAGTGCACTGCCTGTCCAAATGTTTATCTTCTCTAGTGAGGAAAACATGCACAGTCACTGACTGTGACATAAAGCCCCACATTTCTTTGTGAAATCAGAAGTGCAGGTAATATGAGCCTTATCGGTTCACGGGGAGGCCATGTTATGACTTAGAAAGAAAATTGCCTAAGTGAAATGTGCAGCGTAGTAAAACAAAAGCAAATGGAATCACCTAATATTTCACATTGCGGGGCCTGCAGCAGACCCACACTGCTGTAAATTATCAACAGTGGCCCTACCTGTGTCTCTGTGTGACAAAAGCAATGCAGTGAAACACAACACAGAAGTTTTCAGGAGCTTTCTTATCTTTGTGTGACCGCTCAATGAGCACACACAATGTCTTTTTGTTGTTATCTCTCTTTCTCAGTATTTCAGAGTCCTAACAGCAGGAGCCTGGAGCTCTGTGTTCCCGCTGACCCCACAGCCTTTTGATCCTGTTTGCTATTTGTTTTGAAGCCATTATGATCCATGAGGCCTTCCTTAATGCCCATTGATTTTCAGTGGCAATGAAGGGGAGCTGAACTGGACGCTCCTCTAAGGAGGCGGTTCAGGCCTTTCAGTGGCTACACAGCGCCATGAATGAATAAAGGTAAAAGGTGAGGAGGGGAAGAAAGTTAGAAAATAACGGAGCTGGTAGAGAAAGACGGAAACTAATTTTAGCTTTGCAGTTGAAGAAGATGGTTTTGTTTTTGTGTCTGTTTTTGTGTGCTTGCATTCTGCAAACAAATTGACCAGACCCGCTGCACCCCTGACTGCAGAGTCTCTGTGGCACAGCGTGTTATGCTTGTCTGTTTGCCCCCAGATATTGAACTTGTGTTGCTTTTCCTGCACAGACTGCTCAGCTCCGGGCTTTTATTAGCTCTCTTACTGCAATATTACAGAGTCGACACAGTTTTACAACAACCCACTTATGCTTCTGTTTGATCTGGGCTGACTCATAGCAACCCCCAAATATATTTACCATATTTTTTTGATAAAAGATGCCTAACTCCGCTCCTTACTACTGTGTCTCATCTTTTGTTATTCTGTGTGTGCACTCTGTGAGGTTGGAGATGAAACACTGGGAGTACTGTCCTCTCACAGCAGGTGGACGGGCTGATGTAATATTTCACATGAAGTCTTTGTGCTGCTGTTTATAGCTGGGTGTCATCAGTAAACACTGGTGTGGTGCAGCAGCAACACTTGAAAGTCCCCCTTCCACCAACAAATGTGTTTTTGTCAATGTTACTACTGGCGGATGTTTGACCTTTGCTGTGCAGAAACAGTAGGAGGCTGTTTTCAAATTCTTCTGCTGGAGGTGGAAAGTTTTTCTGAGTTACAGTCTGAGTTGAAGGTGTGTGCCTGAAAAAATGTGCATGTTAGGGAGGAGGCTCATGCTATGTATAACCACATTGTTCAGTGTTTATGTGGAATAACCACATTAGACACACATTATAGTTCAAAATGACTACTTTTATATATCTAAGAACATGTTTGGAGGCAATCTTTAAGCCATAGCCTTAGCCATTTCTTTTAGCAGCGAGTATAAGTCGGACTATATGTCTTTTGGATTTATGAGTTTGCAGGTATTCTAACCCCTGCAATATAAAGGCATCATTTTTGTAAGAAATTAAACAAAATTACATCTTTTATCAAAACAAGAAACTGTAAAAACAGAAACAATAGTCAGCTTTCTGACTGTGCATTGTTCTACATGTCTGAGTCAAACATTTGCCCACAGTCATCTATTTGCACCAACTTCTGCGAAACACAAAATATTCTGCAGTCTTTAGCACAATTGTCAAGCCATGACTGACTGACTCACTTGCGACCAACAGTCACATGACTAAAAATTCAGACTACTTGGCTGAATGCAGCGTGGTTCAGAAATGGTATATCGAGGAGCGAGTTCTCAGCAAGTTGTTGGAAGATGCATTCAGCATGTCAAATGGCCTGTTTGTAGTGTGTAGAGCCCTCATTTGTACCAGTATTGGTAAAACCTGTTGTACACATTGATATCATTTTTTATTTAATTTGTACGGCTATCAAAGAAATTCAGCTTTTGATTTTGCCTTTGTTATGATTTATGGCATTCTAACTGTGTTATACTGTCAGACATTTTGGAATGCTTTCTTTATCTAGCCAGGGTAGGTTTCCATGGAGGACTTTATATAGTTATTAAGTGTTAAGCTGCAGAAATCCCCAGTAACATTTTTATGACAACAGACACAAATTTACAAAATAAAAACCGAAAGTGAAGAAAAATGCAACCTTTTTTTTTTTTTTACATCAGAGAAAGTCAGTGGGAAATGATGTGTCAAGAAAATATCTGACTTAGACATGATAAACTTTTTTTCATTTTGTATTTACTTCATGAATTATTTTTTCCTAATAGTCATATTTCTCTTTTTAACCATGATTGATACATCACTTCCTTAACTACAGTAAAATGATTGTCCATTGCTGACCTTGAAAACAGCAGTTGACCAACTGCGGTCTTTTTTCACCTTAACCATGTCATGCTGTGCCAAAGCCATATTCCAAACCTTAACTTCTTCCACCATGAAGGACACCTGTACTGTACCAGGCTATATCCGTTATAAAAATGGGAGATTCGTTGAAGAGATGTGATTAAAATGCACATACTATTTGTTGGGCTTCATTTCTGTTGCATCAAATTTGTTTACAGAACTGATTCAGTAGCATCGGTGTCACTGACTCATTGTTATAAGTCTGATATTTACTGTCTAATTTAAAGTTTTGGTTAGATTGTAGTAAAAATATAGAGTTTTCAGATCCTACTCTGGCCTAGTGATAGCCTAGAAGATAAAGGGACTTATTTTATTACAAAACATACCCATGTCTCTGATCCATAGAGCCCAGTGTTGTTCATTTTGACCTTACCGTTGGTGAGTTGTTGCTAATTAAAGTTGGGGATGTTTCTAAAAATAGCTCAGCGCTTAAGGGGGTTTGATATGCAACATATTTAAAGGTGTTGACAAAAGATGTCTCTCTGTTGATACGGGTGTCTTATAAGAAACTGTACGGGTCGTATTGGTCGGCAAGGAAAAATGACATGGTTTGCTGCTTAGTTTGCCTGTGATAATTAACGAGGGAATGTAGAGAAGCACCAGTGCAATCCAGATACCTCAACTTATCTGCAGATGTTAAGTACAGATCCAGTACCAAGGATTTTACTTCCAAAAATGTGTTTCATTGTGTGTAACACATTGGGATCATTTTAAAGTTTGTGATATTCAAATAACTTTCATGCTAGAATTCAGCATTTCAGCTTACATGCGTATGTGTCTTACTTTAAGTCGTTAGCAAGTCAAGTGTATGTGTGAATCAAATAACTAACTATAACTATTCTGTACAGTAGTCATCCTAATTCAGGATACATCTGTGGAATTTTGGTTAGATGTTTGGTAAGTTTGGTATACAGGTTGCTCTGTCAATCTCCTCCCATTATTAATGCAAATGACTGATCGAGGAACTTAAAAATTCATTAAAAAAAATTATAACTCCTATAGTTTTCATTGTGTGCTAACGTTAGGCCGGAGATAACTGCAGTTATCAAGAAATTGTAATTACTGCAGATTAGTCACATATGGCCACATTTATAAGGTCAACACTGGCACT
>OMNN01055645.1:8972-22018 GCA_900302755.1 Chromis chromis
ACAGTTGAGTCATTATAATTTTTTTTGTTCATATGTTGTCAAAAATGGGCCTTTGCATGCGAGCTTCCGAATCAAAGCCATGACGAGAAACAACAGTGAAAATTTCAGGCTTTTATCTTCAATATGCTGAGATACTGTTGTTCAAACATGGCTTCAAATTTCAACGTGCAAAAAACGTTCTAAAAGTGGTTCGAAGGGCAATTTTTTAACAAACATTATCTCAGAAAGTATTTGATATATGCACCTAAAATTTCACAAATATCTTTATAAATATTTTATGTTATAAAAATTTCAGAAATTGTTTTAAAGATTTGATGATTTGAGATTGAAAACCCTTTTACACTCGAGTTCTCCAACAGCTTTAGGAATTATTAGAGGAGGCTGGGGTAGATGGATGGGTCAACAGAACAGTCAGTGTTGATTCCTTGTCACTATGATCCTGATCGTCCCCTCATCTTAACTACTTGGTTATTACTGTTAACCCCTTGTGCAGCTTGGCCGACTTCCACCTGATTTAGAAACCTTGCCGCTCAGCCAATCAGTAAGTCGACTTATTGTTCCAGCCCTACATAAAACCATAAAGCGAAACCATAAAGATCCACTGTGCAACATCATCATGTGGTGTGCTCAGTAGAGTCTGTTGGCTCACCTGTTTGTACGTTGCAGGTTTCCTCAGAGAAACATCCGCGGCCTCTGTGGGCTGGCTGGTCTTTGCACTGCTTTTGCTTCCATTGGCTGAACAAAAACAGAAAAACAAACCACACTTTACTGGTGAAAGCGACACCTGGAGTGTTTTTTTTATAGCAACAACTTACCAAAAATGAGCAGATGGCAGAACGAGCAATCCACATTTTAACTCCTGATATATTTAAAATCACTCTGCAAAAGCTTCCCTCATAGAAACAACACAAAATCTAATGTTGACTAATAAAACTGACTAATTTCAAGCTGAAATAAGACAATAGGTAAATAAGAATGTAGCAATGCACAAAAGGTAGTACAAAAGGCTTCGACTTAAACTTGTGGTGTGTCACATGAGTAGTAAAATGCCAGAAAGTCAAGTTAAAGATGCTTAAAACTACATTATCAGTCTACTAAGTCCCCTCATTTTAAGAGTTATTTTTCTTTCCTTACTACGTTTTTCATTTATGCTTTAATCAAAGTCAGTTTTAAAATTTGAAATAAGATTGTAACCATAAAACCACATTATGTACGAGTTATTCCATCCTCAAATCAGACAAAATCTAGAATATTTGTCTTCACTTTCCATAACAAGCCACTGAAAACCCTGTAATAAGATATGAATTCCTAAAACATTCAATTTCATCCAAGATCATTCCAGTTTAAATACAGCAAAGACACTACAAACAGCTCAAGATATTCTGTCAAGGGGTGAAATTTGCTAAATTTAAGCAAAACGATCCACTATCTTACAAACAGCATGAAAATGTACTGACTTTAAACATTAAACCAGTAAAAATGCTCCACGTTTTTAGCTCCACGTGAGCAATAAATAGCCAGCAATTTAAGAGTAATCAGATTTTCAGTGCATCTAACAAGATAATGTATCTTTGACTGGAGAAAATACACCTAAAATATATAAAAAATTACTTTCTTTAATTCCCTATTTTGCTTTTATAGCTATGACAGAAGCTAAAGAGGACCCCACACAGTAAAAATTCACATTGTAATGACCAATTCTTTCAGCTTCTTGTTAAAATTACAGTCTATTAGGGGATACACTGGGCAATTGTAACACTACATTGTTCTCATTTCTACATCTACAGTGTACATCCTCCCCTGAGATCCACATACAAATGCATATTGAGAAATGTTAATGCGCTCGGCCCTCGGGGGTTCACAGCTCTGTAGTAACCTCAATGGTTTCATCCTTCGGGCCCATAATGGTTCTTCATCGCCTGTGATTCATGAGCTGTCCGCTTGCTGCATATCAAATCGGCCCATCTCCAGCTGAAGGTAAACACGTGAGGTCGGCAGAGTGCGACCCCTGAGGCCACAACGACACAGCCGAGGACGCTGGTCGGAGCAGGCCGCCTCCAGGACCCCGAGGCCACTCCAAAAATAGAGATGATGGTCATTTTGCTTAAAAGCGCAATAAAAAATCATGACCCATGCTGACCTCGGTCAGTGACCACTGGGATGGGGTATTGGCAGGTGTCTGATGCATGCAGTTAATCACGTATGCAACAAAAGAGAGCAGATCTTAATCGGAAACCCATGAGGACTGCTGGACTAATGAGTTCGCTTTGAGCTTCTGAGCCGTTACAGAAAAGACTGACTTTGCCTTTGATATGACCAGCAGCAGATTAGCTGAGCTTAACACAACGTGTGTAAACAGCCAGAATCCTCCTACGAGCACCACTAAAGCTTAAACATTTTATCCTGTTTGTTTACTCTAAGGAAACATGCTTGCAAAAACAACATATACGTTGCACAATTTTGCAGCTGGGAACTTAAATAATTAAAATGAGTCTCCTATAGAACAGATTTTTTTTTTCTTCCATTTTACACTTCAGTTTTAATCCTCTGAACCCCACTGGCAAGTTTGAAAGGAATGTTATCTTTTTTTTTTTTAAATGCCATAATTACACAATATATTATATATAACAAAAAGAATCATCAGATTTTCAAATTTCCTGATTAAATAAATAATGGTATGTCATCAAAATCACTTCTCTCATTTGAAAACTCTCCAAAAATAAACCATTTCACCAGAATCTGTAAAAAACTAAATAATTCTGGACTTTCTACTTTTCGGCTGAACTGTGTTCAGAGCCTGCAGTTCTAACACAGATAAGTATGGAAAGTAATTAAAAATGTAAGTAGTAAAATAGTGTATATATAGTGTGTAGAGCTACTATGTTTCTGTGGGTACTTAAAAAAGAAATTCATTTTTCCTTTATTCTCTTTTATGACTTATGGCACTGTAACTGTGTCATACTGCACAGGAGACATTTGTGAGTTCTCTCTACTTCTACCCATTGTTGTGCCGTTTCCCTAGAGGTGCAGGACTTTATACTGTAGTGCACAATGAGCCCACAGTGAGTAAAAATGTGGAAGGAGCAAGAAACGCGTAGAAACTGCTTGGGACACAGAGGGTTAATAATTATAATTATAATAATGTTTTTTTGTATGACACTTTTCATGCAACTCAAATACAAAAAAATAAATAAAATAAAATAAATAAATGCATAAGTGGAAAAAGACCATTTAAAGTAGATTAAAAAGCTAAAAACAGCTAAAAAATAAAAATTACATCACATGTATCCCCTTGGGTGCTACTAGAAGATTTTGGTACGGATTAAAAAAATGAGATACAGAATGTTAATTAGTAAGCTTTATGCTAAACTAAATTAAGCTAACCAAGTGCTGGCTGTAGCCTTAAGAACAGATTAGAGAGTTTCACTATGCAAATAAGTGTAAGTCCTGTAATACTTTTTGTTTTGTGCAATTCAGTTTTGAAAAATAAGTAGTTTTGTTTTGTTGTTGAAATGAATTTATACCACCTGCATTGAAACAAACAGCTGCCGGACACAGTTAGACACTAGCTGGTGAACACAGTGGAGCATTTAGCACTAAACAGCCAGATGTTTCCCTCAGGAGTTGAATGTTTATGTATCGTGGTTTGGTGTTCAGCAATTCACCCGTGGGATCATTTCATCTTTCTTTCTGTGTAAACCAGCCGGTCAGATCCCCAGTTTCCGGTCCAGAGCTTGAAGCCGACGTCCGGGCAGCTCCTATCTAAACCTGGCCTTCATTAAACTTCTCTCTCTCTGAGGAGGATCACACTTGTCTGGTTAAATGCTGACAAACTCCGCAGCAGCTGACGGCCTCCCCGCTTGTTCTTTCTCTAAGTGTGTTTGGGCCACACGCCAGCAGGAAGAAGAAAACCATCTGCTATCTGCTAAGATGTCGTTAGTGAGGATGCTGGCAGCGACGAAACATAATCAGCCACTCATTAAGAAAGTGTAGGATTTCCTCCAGTAGTGCTAACTGAGCCTCATGATAATGCAGCACAGAAATGTATTACAAGGGATTTGCCAGAGGTTTTATACAAACCTTTTGGGGAAATGTTACTAAGTCTCTTGGAAATACAGTGTGATTAGTATTGTGTCAAACTCAACTGAAGGAATCTGGTCTTAGCATAATAAGCAGATTAGTCCTGATGATGAATGATTGCCAAAAGGCTTAATCTGTCTGACTGGATAAATGTTAAAAAAAATTAACCTGTAGCTCCGAATGGAAACAATCTTCCAGAAAGAAGCAATTTACCCACTGAATACTGAAATTACACTCATTATCAGCTCTCTGCCCATTTCCCTTTTACTCTGTCTTTGTCATTCCAACCACACGAACCTCTACAAAACTCCTTTTCTCTTTCCCTCAGCCTCTTTTTTTCACTGCTTCTACTGTTGTTTTGCTGTCTACATGTTTGTGTCTTCAGAAACTGTGTCCAAAAATGGATGGCTGGGAAGATAAAGGCCCAGTTTTACCATATGGTGAGGAGCTCCGTCGTGCCAGCGGTCTCTGTGGGGCCTGAGCTGACGAGGAGGGACGCCGCCATGTTGTCTCTGGAACGATACAAACAACAGGAAGGATGACAGTGGGAAAAACAAAACGTGGCACAATTTCACAGAACATCATGCTAAAATTTCCATATCTGAGACTGCTGTGACAAAGAAAGACATCAGATCCTTATGTAAAAATACTCCAAATACAAGTGAAAGTTTAGTAGTTTTTCTGGCCCCCTCGGTGCCAGACTTTCACTGTTCAATATGCAGATTTTTTTTTAAATATGTCCAGCAACAAGACAAAACCTTTTTCTTTTTGTTCCATGGAGTCTCATACTATTTTGACCTATTATTTAGATTTTTAGATTTTTATGACCCCGTCATAACGCAGGACATCATAAACCTTTCCTTCAATTTAAAAAAAAAACCTTCAGCAAAAGTAAAAAATAAAATAACAGTGTTTTGCCAACACACATTAGATTAGTGACAGCAGAAACAACAGGAGGAAAGAGTGTCTGTTAAGTTCATTTCCTAAAAAAAAAAACTGGTGATTGTCCTCATCCATGTATGTAAATCATTTGGGAAGGGTAAAAAAAACCTTTCTGGATAATTTCCAATTTGCTTCCTGTAGTTTAGCCGTCTATCACACGCAGTTTATGAAGAATCATTCCACTTAGCAGAGCGAGAAGTCCTTTACGCCATCATAGCTGTGGGTGAATTGGTGTTACTCAGTGGGTCCTTATGTGCAATCAAGCTGCTTCTTCTAAAAGAAAAAACTGGAGCGTGGATCAGCAGAAATATTTGGCAGTGCTATCTGTTACTGTGGTGGCACGAAATCAGCAACAAATGTCCAAATGTGTGTGGATGGAGAGCCGAAAGTCAAGAATAACTGTTATGTGATGTGAACATTCTAATTTAGAGTCACTAATTGCCACTAAATACAGCTATGAGGTGTTATTTTTATTTATTGCTGCATTTTAAATACACGTTTGCATGTGAATACCAAGTTTTAAAGCTACTAATATATGAATGTGATGATGTTTGAACCACAAACTAAGCAGCAGATAAATATAGTCCCAACAGTAGTCCATGACGTGGTCTTTAATATTAGCAACTAAAGTTGGAAATTGACTTTTCATCATTGCATTAATCATCTATTAATTGTTTTTGTAAATCTGTGTGGCCTCTGAATGAATATTCTAAGATAGATAGATAGATAGATAGATTTATTTTGGATCAGAACCATAAAAACAGCCAATCCAAAGGATTACATGCAAAAGTACAATACTTATTTCCAGCATGGTCCTTGGTGTTGTAGATATTTAGTTTTTTTCTATAATACGATTAGTTTGAGCATGTCGATGTTGAGCAGGAGAGGCCCAGGAATGAAGCCCAGGGGAACTCCACAAGTGTCTTTCTATTTAGTTTATTCGGCATTTATTGATTGAGGCATCTGGAGTCTCCAGTAATAATGAGAAGCAGCAGCACTAGAAGACTGGCAGCTGCCATTTTGATTAAGTGAAGGCTCGCAAGTCATAGACATGGGAATCTGATGGCACAGGGGGGGTGTCAAATGCATTACTGATGGGCTGCCGATGGTAAATGAGAGATTATATACATATATTGCATTTTGCATTCACAAAAGACAACAAATGGGTATCTTGTGACATATAATTTAATATGTCATAATTACAAGAAAAGATCCCATCAAGATCTATACTAGCCATACTTAAGAGGACGGGGCAATGAAGCTACCTAATTTAATGTAATAAATGAACTTGAATGTTAAAATAAATAGGTTGTGAGCTAAACTCTGAAGCAAGTTACTATAAATATACACCAATCAGCCACAACATTACCTTGGATTTTGGCTGTGTTGATGAGACTTCGACACCCAAATAAACATTGTCCCAGAACAAGCACACTCCCTCATACAAATGGAAATCCCAAATGTCACTGGCCTACCCCTGCAGGAAAATGCACCCCACCACATGGCAAAAACATCAAACAAGCAGGAACATGTTGAGGAACATGACAATCACCCAAGATGTTGATTTGACCTCCAAACTTCCTAGACCCCATTCTGATCAAGCATCAACAGGATGCAGTGGAACAAGTTTGATTGACAGAGACCCCACTGCACAAGCCAGAGTACCCAAAGGATCCACTGCCAACGTCCTGGTGCCAGATCCCATAGGACACCCTGAGAGGTCCTCTTGTCCATGCCCAATGGTTCAGAGCATTTTTGACCACATAAGGGGGACCAACACAATATTAGGCAGGTGGTTATAATGTTATGCCTGATCGGTGTACATGTACTCACACTTCAACTTTCTGCACAGAGTCTTTAGTCTAAGTTTATTCCCAATGAAACATGAAGCAAGAGAATCTATTTTGATCCTGTCAACAACAACTACTCTGATCGCTAAATGGCTGTGCATTTGACTTTAATGTGAATATATTCTTTTGGAGGGTTTTTCTTTAATAGTAGGGAGTTAGTTTTATAAGCTTACTTCAGGCTGATGGTCAATTGTCTCTTGTTTCTGTTGCTTCTTTCTTCTACCATATTATAACCAAAGCCATCATACACAATAACAATTCTTCAAGGCTCAGTTCCTCCCAGTAAATCTCTCTCATCACTCGAAATCCCACTGTCATATTTGCAGCTCCAAAGGGATTAAGTGGAAAGATTTCAACTGATCCTGCTCTGTGCACCTCTATTAAATGACACAGACTGAAAAAAAAAGAGCAGCTTTCTAATAAACACTGTAATGCACAGTGGCATCTCTGCAACACAACAAACACACTCAGCGGCAGCTTTTTGAAGCTGCATATTCAGACATGAAACAACAACAAACTAACAAAATAAGGAGCGACTGCAGCAGCATATGGCTTCTGAATATAAAAATAGCTTTTGGGTGATTTTTTCTGCTCATTGTGTATGTGTGTGTGTGCGTGTGCATGTGCGTGTGTGCATGTGTGTGTGTGTGTGTGTGTGTGTGCTGTGAGCCAAAGTGCAATCGTTGCCAGAGTTGTTGTTGATGCAGCCTCAGTTTGTCCCATGGGATCCGGTCCCATCCCTCTGGATTCCTTCCCAAATGAGGTATAAAACCCACACACACTAAAGCAGATGTTTGTGAAAGGTCGCCTGCCTTGGAGCCTAGGTATTAAAGTGACTCTTCAGCTTCATGTTAGGGAGCAGCGTATTACAGCAGAAGACAAACAACAGAAGCATCCCTCCACCCCTGAATCCACAGAGATACTGGCTGCGCTGCTCGGCCTGAAGTGGCGCACGTTTAAGATAATCAGATTAAAGTGGATCGAATCTGCAGGCCTGTCTCCACATGAACGGACTGCTGAGACACGGCGATGGCGAGGAATGATAATGAGACCTCATAGTTCACAGTGTTAAGCTAGTGAGAGCTGAATGCTCTTAACTAAATCTGGATGGTGAAGAATACAGATTGTTTAAATAGATTTTTAGTGCAGGGAAACTAAAGAGCAATACTTATATTAATATTTAGGACTGAGGGACAACCATTTGTTATTGGCTATTAATTGTTGCTGCTGCGTGTTACATAAACATAAAACTATCTTTTAAATGATAGTAATCTATATAATGATTAGCAGTGGTGGAAGAAGTATTCAGATCCTTTAGTTCAGTAAAAGTACCAAAGCAGCAATTTAAAAATACTTCATTACAAGTAGAAGCTTTGCATGAAAAATCTTACATAATTAAAAGCACATAGGGGAAATGCAGATAAAGTATGGTCCCTCTGGCTGATATATTATTAGAAATGACATCATTAGATTATTAATAGTGAATCATCAGTGTGTCGGCAGCATGTTACTGTTGTAGCTGCTGCAGTTTGAACTACTTTATATATAGTTTTATATACAGGGACAGCAGATGAATCTGAGGGGAGGCTAGAAGAAAAACACACAATGCTGTTCTCGGTTTATCTAAGATCTTAGATTTTTTGATGATGTATTGGATCATTTGAACATTTATTGACATAAAACCATCTGAGAAGTTTAGAAGGAATAATCACTAATTGGTGAAGCTTTTAACAAGTCAGGCACCTGAAATGTGAGTCTGACAACACACTTCTTTTTGTAAGAAGCCAAAAAGATTGGAAACCAATGATTTCATCTTAAACTATGTGTTGTATTTAAAAGGTTTGCTGTACTATCCATTTAGTGAAGTAGAAAGTAGGAATATATCCCTCTACAATGTGGAGTGGAGTGGAAAGAAACAGAAAATGGAAAAACTAAAGTAAAGTACAAGTGCCTCCAAATTCTACCTGAAGAAAGTACATGAATAAATGTACTTTCTACCACTGATGATCCCAGTGATCAGAGTGGGAGCAAGTATTCCAGACAGTGATCATTAAAGCATTACACAAAACACCCACTCCAGGTGACTAATTTCTGTGTTTACTTTAAGTCAGACTGAAAAAAAGCATTTCAAATAATTCATGTAGCTATGCTGTGATATTTGCTGTTTTGTGTGACCCCTTGTTTCCCTTAATCTCTACGACAGGGGTGGAGAGTGCAGTTAGCATGATCCACAGAGACATGATTGAAACATTAAGCAGTTTCTGGGTGTTTTTCTTTTTTGCCCCTGTCACAATTTTACTCACTGTGGACTAAATGGGAACAGCACAACCATGACTAGAAGTACGAGAGAGAATTTAAAAATGTGTTCTGTGCAGTATGACTCTGTTTTTTGACATGTGTCCTTTGGTCGCAGCTGAATCCCTTATTGCTTCTCAGTAGCACTGAGGAGAGCCAAATTTTTTATTTTTTAACTTGATTTGGTTTCTTTAAATGGTTTATTTTTGGTGAATTTTGAAATGAGATTGTAGAGCAGAGCAATTTTGATGAAATATCACAATTTTAAGCTTGTAAATTTGGTTAATTTACCCGACTGAATTGAAAAGTCACACATATTTAGTTGAAGAGCCATTGTAAAGCTGAAAATCTGATTATTCTTTATAGTTTGTGGCTCTGATCACAAGTGTAATTTTGGCAATTTTTTAAAAAGACAACCTGCCTTTCAAGCTTGGCTACAGACCAGAGAGCCAAAAGAAACCACTGAGTCGACCATTATTGGAGCATCACCTCCATTCTCTGAAACAAAACCAGTATGAGCTGACATGCTGCTGTTGCTGTTTGCTTTCAGGCGTGCCTCTCACCTTTACTGGAGCTGTTAACGTAATACCTCAGTCCCTCAGGTGACTTGTAGCTCTTCCATCCCGGGGGAAGAGGCCGACCGTCAGTCTCCTCTCTGGTTGCAGCAGAGCTCACGACTGCTGGCTTCTGTCATAAACAAACAACCACTTTACCACCACATAAACACGACATGTTTCCTGGTCTTTGTGCATTAAAAATATTGCAAAAAAAAGATCTAAACTGGGTTGTAAAACGTTATGGAACTCAGCAGCCTGTGAAGTCAGCGATGTTGTTATGTTGTATGTTACGTTTGTTTATCTGCTGCTACTTAATTGCACAACATTGGTAATTACCAGAATTGTCGATTAAATTTCCACAAAGTTGCGTCGTGATCTTGGTTTCCTAAAAGTAGAGCTAAATGGCAACAATCTGTTCTTATCAGGAGAAACTTTAAATTAGCTGATTAATCCAAAACACATGCAGCTGGGTCCACAAATGAGGAAGAAGTAACTCCTACAGTTTGGTGTAATAATGAGGCCATTAACCGTTGGGGATCCTGACGGCTGTGAAAATGGATAGCTGGATTTACCCTGAGTAAGGGAACATGGCGTAAAAAAAAAGTCTATAATGTGCTTCATTAAAGTTTATGTAGAGTTTCAACATTTTCACAAGCTTGCATTGACTGTAAATGTAATCAATGTAGGAGTCATGACAGCCTCTGCTATAAGTAATGTTATTATCATCAATTTCCCATTTTGCTTTTCAGCAGTTCTCACTGGCTAAATAATGGTGTTATTCATATGGAGAAATATGATCCATTAAATGGATAAATAATGACAAATCCTCGCTGCACCTTATCAGCAGTCCCCAGGAGCCTCCGACATCATGAAGCCATTTTATTCAGGCTGCAGCTCTGAGCACACAGGCCCAGAAATTACTGCAGTGTGCTTTACAAGGGAAAAGTCGTTTTTAATCTGCAGGGATCGCTGGCTGGCTGTTCATTTTCAGATGCGGCGGTGCGTGGCCCGCTCAGATCTGCATCTGACAGAGGGGCTTCTGAACTTCAGGACGGTGCTCTCCAATCAGACATCTGAGGGGAGGCGAGCGGACGCCATCGGACAGATATATAAATGGGGGAGATTATTACCGGAATGATAAAGGAGTCATATCATGTTCCTCTGCTCGTATGGGTAACGGGGCCGAGTGGGCGGACGGAGTCGATTGATGTGCAACATTAAAGGGACTCGCTGGCTCTTTTCTATCTCCTGACTCAAGTTTTGCTGTGAGAGCAGCAGATAGCTCTGGTCGAGGCTTCCTGCAGTATTTTAGCTGCTGGATTCACAGTGAGGGGACGTTTGCTGCACAGACAAGATAAGTGACATCCTCTCCTGGCAGTTAACACCGACCCATGTGGTGTAGAGGCTGTCCTCCTGTTAAAAGACGACCCCTGAGGGTGTTTGTGCAGCAGATTATTATGAACCATTGTGATGTTTTAATGCTAGGCAACACCTAGTGGTTGTGTAAGACATCATTTCAGCAGCTGACCAAAATGATACTTTATGTGTTTTCTTTCAAGTGATAGTAGCTTCTAGAGGCTGCAGCCATTCTGATGGCAGTAAAGGAGGAAGCAGGTTAACTGGACACTCTGGTATGAGATGCATACGAGTTACCCGGATGTTCTGCACACTTCTGCAACTTTAAGCCCACTGAGCATGCTCATTAGCGTCCTGACTTAGACTCTTGACAGCCAGCTAGCTTCCCGAACACATAATTAGAATAAAATGATTAGATAGATGGTATTAACACTGTAAAAAGTAATTTAAGGGACCTATTCCCATCACTTAACTACATGCATGTTTGCAAGATAAAAATCCAATTTGCTGTATTTGATAAACCTTTAGATAAAAGATAATTTCTCACTTTTAACAATTAATCAGTTCCTTAAAGATGCATGAATCGATCACTGGACAATTAAAAAAAAAAAAAAAGACTTAAACACTTGGCTATTTTAAATTTCAACCAGCAGAAACATTCCCAGATCCAGTCAGAAACAGCTCCATGGGTGAGAGGCCAAAGGAACAAACGTAGGCTCTATGAATCAGAGACATTTGGGAGAATTTAGAAACACAATAAGTCCCCTTGTCTCCAACACCAGGCCAGAGAGAGATTTGCCAAACTCCAGCGAAAATTACCATTTTTTCAATGCATAATCGACATTAGGCAGTAAATAACAGCTTTAAGACAATGACTCTGTGACACTGATGCTACTGAAGCTGCTCTCCACTGCAACTCCACCAGATTTAATGCAACAGAAATGAAACGCAACAACGCCGCATCCATTTTAATAACCTACAGACCTGAGATACAAATATCTCTGCATTTGGATTGATATGAAATTAGCATTTAAATTTCACAGAATCACGTTCTACAGAAATACAAGCATTGTACCTATATTCTATAGGAGAAGGGAGGCAGTTTTCATGTCAGTCTTGGATTACAGTGATTTATGACGCTGCATCCTCGTCTGCTCTTAAACTTCTGGAGCCTGTCTACCACTCTGCTTTGAGCTTTATTACCAGTGATGTCTATGCTCACTGCTCGTTGTATTTTATATGATACAGTCGGCTGCTCATCTCTCTAAAGGAGACGTGATATTCACTGCTATCTTTTTATCTATAAAGCCCTTAATGTAAAATTATGATGCTACCTTTAAGAATTGCTTCGATACGACCTTCATCGAAGCAGCTCTTTTAATTTTACTGCGCCTGAATCCTGGAACAAAACGCAGCACCTTTATTAAATTAATAGACATATTTTTAGGTACAGGGTAGAATTTAGCTCTACTTGTAATTGCTTTACAGAAATGTATTTCATTTAACATTAAATCTTGAATATTTACCTTTTTTTGCGAATTTTAGAGTCTCTCTACTGTACTACTGTATTTTCATTTGCATTTTTATTATTCTATCTGAGAAATGATCTTCTGTAAAAAGGATTTTTTTTACTGGCTGTAGTAAAAACCTTTTCTTTCATAGCATATCTCTTTGTCCTTTCTTTTTCTTTTCTGTTTTCTTTTGTAATTTGACTTGATGTCATTAAAAGAGAAGGTCACCAGGGGCGCCCCGATAGCCTAATGGTTGTGTCGCATGACCCACATGCAGAGACGTAGCGGCTGACCTGGGTTCGAGTCCAACCTCGGGCATTTACCGCATGTCCTTCCCCACTCTCTCCTGTTTCCGACTCTATCCACTGTCCTATCGAAAAAAGGCGAAAAGCCAAAAATAAAACCTTGAAAAAAAAGAGAAGGTCACCATTCAATGGCTGCTCAAGTACAAATAA
>OMNN01055658.1:0-14260 GCA_900302755.1 Chromis chromis
GTATTTTGGCTATATTTTCATGGCACAATATCATTTATACAAATGCATATTTTATAAATCTCACTGTCTATTTAAACGACAAATATAGTAACTCGTATTATAATTATGTATAAATGGTAAAAGAAAAAAATTAATGTATTTAAACTCATTCCATTTTCATACTTTTAAAAAACACATTTGAAAATCTTTTTAACTTATAATAATAATAATATTTTTTTTTTTATAATGCACTTTACATTCAGACACAAAATCTCAAAGTGCAAAAAAACCTAATCTAAAATCAAATCTAAAACTTATTTGATTTGATTTATTTATTTGTTATTCCTACATTCCTTTACTTCCTGTTTTGCATTAATTGGTTGTATTTGTGTTTTTGGCAGTCGTGTTATTTTCGGGGATGCCTGTCTGAACCTTCATATAAAGACAAAATATCCTCTATTTTATGAGTTACAATAACCCTAATAATAATAATGTTTTTTGGGTTTTTGTTTTTTTTTAAAGCAAAGTAATGTTCAGACACACTTTAGTGCTGCTAGAGAGCTCGAGTAGCAACTGGCTGTTAATATTTCTCTGTCTAAGCTAGCAGGAGAGAGAAAACATTTAGTTTGGCTGAAAAAAAGATAAAATTAACAGTTAATTCCAAAAATAATGAATAAAAAAATCTGATAAAGCATAACTAGCTAAAGTAAGCTAGCGTGCAGTATCTAGCAACCGTGTATTCCACAAGGGGGCGGAGTGAATCGTGTGACCGATACTAAAACTGTTTATTTATCTATGCCTCTCTAAACGTGTGTTTTTACATTATTATTGTGTTTTATTTGAAATTAAGCTCCATGATTGGTGTTTTTTAAATGTAACACTTTCTAATTAAAAAAAAAAAAAAGATTACAGAGGAAATGACATAACCGGAAGTGATACTACTGTACCTTTAACAGCCATCCCTGGGTTTAGCCTGCCAGGAAGCGACTTCCTACCAGTCTGCATTTAAAAAATCCACTCCATTTGTTTTTAGGTGGCAAATAATAATTGTAATGAACGTCAAATCCCATAAATGTAACCGTGTTTAGCTCACAGCGTTTGGTTTGAGCAAGAAATTGTACTTTAGTACACAGGTTGGCAGGAAACGTTGCCTGTAAGGTAGTAATGAGGGTAAAAGTGAAAAACTAGCCCTAAACCCAAAACACCACAGCGCATGGGCAGTCGTAAACATACCATGCTGTGTTTTTCCAAGCATAACTTAACTTTTAGTTTATTTGTTGAGTGAAATAACGATTTAAACAGCGAAACAGAGACACTCGTGGATACAGTAGGTGGCAGTGTGAGCTCTCCGGTTAGCTTGTTACCCTTCAGAGAGCCAGAAGAAGCAGACGGACATCAACAGTGCTCATGTGTGACCTGCAGTGGCTCGGTCACTAGTGGCTTTAGCGTTATGGTAAACAATTATTGTGAGATCTAACCTCAGTGCTGATGCCACTAATCAGAGAGCTTCCTGAGACAACATGACAGCACTGCGGAGGATTCAGTCATGTCTGCCTCTCCTGCAGCGGTCCTGCACATACAGCTGTCGGAGAGCAGCAGCATCCTGCAGACTCCTGCACACACATCACCATGCAGCTGCACTCAACACTTTACAACAACATTTAAACAGAGGGGCGTCCACCCTACAGTACAGGGCGTTTGGACTATCTGCCTGCAGACTGAAGAACACAGATGATCATTGGGTCACTGGATATACAGAGGAGGAGGAGGAGGATGAAGATTACCTAGAGGACAGTGAGGTGGAGGAGCTGTTCCAGCAGCAGTTTCCTGCAGGTGTCGGAGAGGGACAGCAGAGAGTTTTCATCGTCCACCCTGATGTGAAATGGGGAAGCAGGAAGCAGTATCTCACCACCGGTAACAAGACAAGCATGTTTAGATGAGAGGGATGTCTGGGTCGAAGGGTTATTTTAAGATTTATGACTGTTACATGTGCAGCTGAGCTGATGATGGCCGAGGCTGTGGGGCTCGTGAACACCTTGGACAACTGGACAGTGGTGGACAAGATCATCCTCTCCACCAAGACACCAGAGAAGAAGAGGATATTTGGCAAAGGCAACTTCCAGTCTCTCACAGGTATCCTCCAGTCCCAGCGTCCACCTATGGATCTGTGCTTTTGATCAATTTATATTAATGATCTATCTCAAGAGCTTCAGTAGAAGGCAACTAAAATTCTCTTTTTGGTTCTTGAAGATGTTCCACTTCTCATCCAAGAGGCTTTCTCAGTTTTAAACGACTGAGTATTTTTAGTCTAGACGTATTTATTCTTACTCCAAAATCAAATGATTCAAGGTGTGAATGATTGTGAAACTGCCTGGGGAGGGATCTCAGGACTGTATTATAACTAACTGGTAAGTAGTGCTGTAGATCTTTCTCTCGCTGGGTGGGTCATTCCAGTAAACATTAATCACTGCCTCCCACCTGATCCCCTCAGAATCAGCTGTCTTTTTGTACATTTGCTTTAGTATATTTAATGAGGCCATTCAAAATTTTACTGTCATACTGTGAATATTTTTGGAGTTACAGCCCTTGAAGTACAAACAGATAGGTCGAAATGTTGCCCTTTTTAATTAGCATTATTTTTTTTCCAGCATTTTTTAGGTGTCATAACTTCAGAAGTACAGAAGATAGCCAGATAAAAATTTCAGGGCAGAAAAACATATTTGAGCTCTATTGAAAATTGCAACCAATTCAATTTTACATTCACAATCTAAATATAAAATCTTGTTTTTGTTCAGCCCAATTTTCCCTGTAACCAATTTTGAGCAGCATTTCGTGGGATATATCACATTTTAAATCGAAAAACTGCACAAGTTTAAAGTCTATGACTTTGTGTAATAGGAACAAGTGTTGGTAGCCTAGGTGTGTTGTCTTTTTTCTTTTTAAAGATTTATTTTTGGCTTTTCGGTTTTATTGGATAGGACATTGGATAGAGTCGGAAATGGGAGAGAGTGGGGAAAGACATGCGGTAAATGCCCGAGGTCGGACTCGAACCCGGCACAGCCATTAGGCTATCGGGGCGCCCCTGTGTTGTCTTTTTTCTGATAATTCACCAGAGAAATCTTTAAAAAGGGCATTTTAGGTAAACTTTCAAGGCTCGTGTCATCATGTGGGATAGGCGGTTGGTCAAAACCAGTTATAGTGTATAAAAAGTGTAATTTCTAACTACATTCTGATAACCGTCGCATCTTCTATCCATGGTTCCCTCTGTGTCAAAACAATTTTCTAACATAGCCATATGTGCGACTCCCCACCAGTCAGAATGGAGAAAGCCACTTGGATTAGAGTTGATTTCTACTGAAGCACTTATGATTAAAATGACCTGGATGACTGCAGTTGTACACAGTCACTAACCATCTGTGCTTTTTCCCCTTCAGAGAAAATCAGGCAAACAGCAGGAATCACTGCTGTGTTTGTGAATGTTGAGCGTCTGTCCCCTTTGTCTGAGGTGAGCTTGACTGAATATTACTTTCTGGCTGTGGTTTGTCAACAGTTTCCTGCACTGACTGTTAATTTTTTAAAAATCTGTTTAGAGGGAGTTTGAGGAAATCTGGGGGGTGAAAGTCTTTGACAGATACTCAGTTGTTCTCCACATTTTCCGGTGCAACGCCAGAACCAAAGAGGCCAAGTTACAGATCTCGCTGGCAGAGATCCCCTTGTTAAGGTAACTAAATTATTATTATTATTATTTTAATGCCTGGAATTTCCCATTATTTAAATAATAATAATATTTTTTTTGTATTATACTGCTACAGAGACATAGATTTCAGGGAGAGGCAGGGAATACATCCCCCTCAGTATTAGAACACATGCATTTGTCACCCCAAATGAAATGAAAGAAGCAGAAGACTGTTTTTTGACATTGCTTGTAGTTGAAACAATGCCTTAAACAGGAGAGGGTCTATTTTCATTAGTCTTCTTTACTCTTAAAATATGAATTATGACATATAACCCCTGAATTTATTGGGGGAAATTTAATTAAATCCATTTAGATGTCAGTATGTTTTGAATTTTAAACTGGTGCCTGAATTTTTCTTGACATAAATAAAGACTTATTCACCTTAAACTGATTCAGAAAAGAATCACATTGGTAAGTAGATTCACCAAAATGCAGGAAATTAAGCATTGATGCTCAACATTCCTGCATTCATGCACTGCTACTTAGAAAAGGTCGTGAAATAAATGTTTTTGTCTGATATCATGATAAGTTATTATTTCTATTTGCCCTCACTTCAATCGCAGGTCTCGACTGAAAAATGAAATGGTTAACTTGGATCAGCAGGGTGGAGGGTCAAGATACATTGGTGGCTCAGGTAACGCAACATCTACAGTAGATGCAATGATTAGTTGCTTAATCAATTAGTTATCTGCTGTTTATTTAATCACCAACTATTTCGACAGTCGATTAATCAATCTGAGTAGTTTTGTTTTAGAAAATAAAGTTTAAATTCTTTGACTCCAGCTTCTAAAATGAAAATATTTCTGGTTTGTTTACTCCTCTAAGCCCATTTCAGACAGTAAACTGAATGTCTTTGAGTTGTGGACGAAACAAGACACTTAATGTAATCTTGGGCTTTGAGAAAAACTGTTTGACATTCTTCAACATTTTTTAACAATTAATAGATTAATCAACTATGAAAATGATAATTAGTTGCAGCCATAATCCACAGTGGACACACATCTGTCTGTTTGCTGTTTATTGAGCCTGTTAGATTCCTCTTTCTGATTGGTCCTTACAGGTGAGACTCTGTACGAGGTCCAGCAGAGGCTGTTAAAGGAGCGAGAGATGAAGATTCGCTCAGCGCTGGAAAAACTTCGGAAAAAGAGGCACCTGCTGCGATCTCAGCGTAAACACAGGGAGTTCCCCGTCGTGTCTGTGTTAGGATACACCAACTGTGGTGAGAGACACACCAAACTACCTCCAGTGTGTTTTAATAATGCAGTGTTGAGGTCTTCAGTTTCATAAAGGTATTTTTTGCCTTCATCTGTGCAGGAAAAACGACGCTGATCAAAGCTCTGACCGGTGACAGCGGCCTCCAGCCCAGGAACCAGCTTTTTGCAACCCTGGACGTCACCATTCACGCCGGCCAGCTGCCCAGTCGCATGACTGTTCTGTATGTGGACACCATCGGTTTCTTATCCCAGCTGCCCCACCAGCTCATCGACTCCTTCTCTGCCACCCTGGAGGATATTAAACACTCTGTACGTAGCCAAGCCAAGTTTCATCACACATTTGTATCAGTGATGTTTATAGTCTGAAGAGCATACAACTTCCTCTGTTCTTAAACCGCCCTTGTTATTCTTTTTGTGTTTTCCCCTTTCCTTCAGTGTGTTATATAGCTGCTTTTTTGTGCATCTAAAAAAATCTGCAAACTTAGAAAGCCCACGCCAAAGGGAGTTATTCTCTTCCACAGAAGTCTCTGCTCCTTACGTGCCTGAAACGCCTCGTTTGAAGTCTGGGCTTTTTTTCTGTTATCCTATGTCACCATTTACATAACGCCTGCCTAGCAACTAGTTTGGCCCTCAAACCAAGAATGAGCAGCTCGTACTCTGAGATTATTTTCTCGCTAGAGCTGCTTCTGCTAGAGCTACATCCGTCCACCTACACTCATAGATCTTGGGTTACAGTACATAACCAACATTACCTCACATTCGCCGGGCCAGCTGACCAATCAGAGCAGACAGCTTTTCAGGGAAGGGAGTTCAAAGAGACAAGAGCTAAAACCATGTGTTTTTTAACATTAATACATGTAAACATATTCTACAACACCCCAAAAATATAGAATGATAAACCTGTAAATGTGTGTAATATGGGCTCTTTAAAGCCACACGGTGTATGGGGACAAAACTATTCAATAGGTAAAAACTGGAACAAACCTCAGGACTGAAAAGGGATCCATCTTCCAGGACCAACAGACATGAAGTAGATGTCATGTGTACAGAATAGAGGAATCCACAACATGGACAAGCCATACAAAGCAGATCTCTCATATATGTTGTAAACATAAACCCATTAGCCATAACATTAAAACCACCTGACTCGTATTGTGTAGGTCCCCCTATGTGTCACCAAAACAGCTAGCAGTGGATCCTTTGGGTCCTGTTGGTTGTAGGGTAGAGCCTCTGTGGATCATTTTTTTGATGCATCCTGCAAATGCTCGATCAGATTAGGATGTGAGGAGTTTGGAGGCAGGAGTAACAGCTTGGGCTCTTAGTCAGGTTCCTCTTTTGCAGTGTAGCAGGGTTCATTGTCCTGCTGGAGGAGGCAGCTGCTGCAAGGGAGCGCTGTTGCAATGAGCGGGTGCTACATGTCAAAGTGACATCCACATTAATGCCAGGACACAAGGTTTCCAAGCAGAACATTGTATTGTAATGAGATGATCAATGTTATTCACTTCACCTGTCAGTGGTTTTTATGTTGCAGCTGATCGGTGTATAAAAAGCCCAGATTCGTACCCGGTGTTCATATCCAGTGATGAAATGTTTGCTGTTCAGCACATTTTTTAAAAGTTACTGTCGGAGTAGAGTTGCTGACTCAGTGCTCATCTTCCTTCCAGGATCTGCTGGTTCACGTCAGAGACATCAGTCATCCAGAGACGGTTAATCAGAAGGCGAACGTACTGAATGTCCTGAAGGACCTGCAAATCCCCGACAGGCTGATGAGCTCCATGATAGAAGTCCACAATAAAACTGACCTCATTGACAAGTGAGAGCAAAAATCCTGTCGCAGCGGCACATTTAATACTGTATAAGTAAATAATAAATAATTTATTATAGAGAATAAGATCAAGTTTATCCTCAAGGGAAAAAAATTAAATTTAATCATGTGTTGACATGCGTATAAGAACTAAAATATATCTTACATGGTAGAAAGTCTCAATGGAAAGCCATATTTACTCAAAACATGACAAGTTGGAGTGACAGACAATAATTGCTTCCAGGGCACCGACATTCGTATCTATTACTGTGAGTGGCAGCATTTAATTGATCTGTTTTTCTGTCAGTTATCAGCCTGCAGAGCCCAGCGCACTGCCCATCTCTGCACTGGAGCAGCGAGGCCTGGATGAGCTGCAGCGAGCAGTGGAAGAGCACATCGTAAAGTCTACAGGGAAACAAATCCTAGACCTCACAGTTAACCTCAGCACTCCTCAGCTCAGGTGAGATTCTGGATCTGCTCCTGTCAGCGTATTATTAATATTATTGTTTACAATAAAAGAGCATCCATGGTAAATGCATATTTTTATCCACAGCTGGCTGTACAAAGAGGCAGCTGTTCAGGATGTGCAGGTGAACGCAGACGAAGGATCAGCTGTTGTCAGAGTCATCATTAGCGCCGCCGCTTACGGACGCTACAAGAAACTGTTCGGAGGCAGATAACAGCTGCAGGAGCAAACAAGGTCCGCAAACTGTACCATAAGAAAAGACTTTATTACTGTACAGTATATTAAAATATCTGAAGATACAAATGTGTAACAGTTTAAGGTATTTTCTTGTAAACATACACTGATTGTACATAATAGATTGAGATAAAAATATACTGAATGTAAGAAATATAGAAACTGCAGATTTTTCTTTCTTTTTTTAAAGTATTTTTTGGGGAATTTTTCCCATTTTTATTGATAGAGAGAGAGACAGGGGGAAAGGGATATAGAGGAGAGTGACATGCAGCAAAGGGTCTTTAGCCAGACTCGAACTCATGACCGCTGCTGGCGACCTGCACCCACATGGTAACGCCTTAACTCAGCGAGCTATACGGTGGCCCAACTGCAGATTATTCTATTTCATATAAATTGAGAAAAGTTGATTAAACATAAAATGAGGTAATAATGTAATAATGTGGCTCGTTTAGAGTTGCAGCTAATATTGCTTCTTTATCTGGTTGGAATTCTTCGGTAGCAGTTTTTGGTTCAGTGCGATCACTTGAGAGCAGAGCGGAAGAGGCCCAACAAAGTCTCCTGCGATGATATTCAGGCTTTTGGGGTCCGATCCAGGTATCTGCTCCTCCACCCATTTACTCAAACTGTCCCAGTTTCTGTAAGTCAGTGTCCGCAGGGATTCCTTCCGGTTCTTGGCGATGTAACCCCTATCAGCTGTCAGGTTCAGGCCAGAGACGAAGAATCCCTCTGAGGACAAAGAAAACACGTCAGGAAATACACTTATTACGCTTTAAGTCTGAATTTCAAAACCCAGGTTTTTAAGACATGCTGTTGTTTAAGAAAAATGCAAAAAGTTACACCGTTTATCAGCCTGAAGGAGTGAAAACAGATCATCACAGTTTCAACTTTCCAACAGTCCTTGAGCTACTTATCTGTGATATCTGTCAGGAAACTTAACCAAATTTACAATTTGGTTTCTGGACGCTTTTTGCTCTGGTCACATTTTTCCTCACTGTGGGCTCATTTTTTATTGCAACACAAAGTCCTGCACCTCCAAAGAAACAGCTCAACCATGGCTAGAAACAGAAGTCAAAATGTCTTTTGTGCAGGACATACTTGTCTCTTCTCTGCTCTGTGAATGCACAGCCTGCAGTTCAGCCGAATAGTACCTCAGTTTTTGCCATATGATTGTTGGTCAAAGCTGAGTGAGTCATGGATTCACAGGGAAGTTGAGGAGGGCAGATTTTTTTAGTTTTTTAATAAGACATGTAGAATAAAGATGAATGAAGATTTGTTGCAGTTAAAAATGAGTCCACCGTGAGTAAAAATGTGACAGGAGCAAAACAAATGCCCAGAAAGCTTGGTGTTCACAGGATTATTGTTACAAATCATAAATGTCTAACAGGTCAGACTCACCTGGACGTCCCAGCTCTTTGTTCCAGTCCAAGTAACTAATCACTCCTTGTGCTGTGTGCTGGTTTGCCCACCAGTAAGGGATGGCCGGCCACAGCTCCTGGTGTCTCGCTGCAATCTGGGATTCGTAGGACAGGATGACCTGGTAACCAGATGCCCACAGGTTCCTCAAGGTCAGGACTGATTCCTGTGGAGGACCAGTTACATGCTGTAAGGCACTGTGTGGTTTGTATACCATACATCACCTGTACGAGGAGAGAACTGACCTTCCGGGGACACAGTTTGGAGCCAAACAGCTTCTTCAGGGAGTAAATGAATGATTCGTGGCGTGTATCATCCATCCCCTCGAAATGGCTGCAAGCGAGGATAACAATCTCCTTTGGGTGAGACTTCAGCCAGGTGGCAACAGATACAAGTGTATCCTGTAGAGAAAAGGGATCTACTGTGAGCACTATGAAAGCCCAAACTGAAGCCTTTACTATAATTAAACTCACCAAAACTGTTAAATATGTGTAAATGACGTGTGTGAAGTACAGGTCGCTGGATGAGTCATTGGGTTTATGTGCAACTCGGAGATCAAAGAAGCGAATCCCCATCGACAGCTGCTCCTCGATGCTTTTGTCCTGAACAGAAGAGATTAGAAAGTCAGTACATTATAAGACTATCAGAAGTATTATTTTACAGTAACTGATATGAAACGTATTGAGTAACACAAATACGTGTTCTATCCAAGAGGGGATTTCTTAACAGGGAAGTCCACAAAACCACGTTCACGTAGCACTTCGCTGTAAGGAAGTTGTTTGGTGACAAAGAGCCTTTTATTGTGAGGTTTTTGGAGACATGTCACTTAAAGGAGCAGTAAGTAGCAACCAACTGAATGCCCCTCGCTTCACCTCCTGTCAAGTTAAATTTTAAATTAACTGAGTAACATCCAAGGGGCATTATTAAGGATTTAAGATATGAGCAAATATAAAATGTCCCAGCGTTAATCAATTTATTCAGCCAACACTCTATTGTTGGTATGTTTTAACCTGCAGGCTATAAGCTGACAAAACATTTTGAAGTTAACACTTGAAATATTAGAAAAGAATGTAAAAAAAAAGAAAAAAAGAAACACGTGTCTGTAATAATAGACACAGTAGAAGAAGCTGGAAGAAGCTGAATTCAAAGTCAACACAGTAAACCTGTGCTCCAGAATAGTAGACTGAAGAACTCCTGAGCTTAACACCACACTTGCAGCTTTCCCTATGTAAACCAATGAGCGGTGATTGCTACCACGTCTTTGGGGTCATCAGGTGGGAACCTCCCTTCAACGGTGTTTTGTCTAGTTGGTCAAACTACACCTCCAGGAGGCTAGACAGTGATCACTGGCATCCCAGAGTCACTCCCCTAATGCCAGCCATCACCACTCCTCACATTTCTTTTGCCTACCCTACCACAAACAGCGCTACCATCTCCTACCCCAGCCTCTCACCAACACCAACACCAAAACCAAACCCGCTAAAAAAAGACCTTGAAGAAGAAGAAACTAATTCAGGTAATCTAAGAAAGACAAATAGGGATAGGTCTTCAGTAGCTGTTTTACATCAGAAAAGCTGTAATTATTCTTTCATGTCAGCCGATATTAATAATGTTTCATGCTGTCTGGACACAAAAACAGCAAAAGCGACAGCTGATCAGCCATGTGAGTTAAATGTTTAGTACATCAGAACTTATTCAAAAAATTTGTTCCCACCTCCTATTATACGCATGAAGTATTTTTTGAAAAAGTCAAAAGCCACCTTAAGCATGCATAAAACCTTTAATGCAAAACTGGGGACGTTATTTATAATTATGCCGTTTCCTTTAACTTTTTCTAAAGTGATGCAAAATGTACAAAAAAAATACCATATGGATACACGACCACTGAAGTAAGCGAACTTAAAGTGGCTGCTGAAAACACAGATATGCTAATGGCCTTCTATAGTGCCACTGCTCGGTTTGTCCATTCTGGGCTGCTGAAGAAACATGGAGGACTCTGTGAAAGACAATCCACTCTCTGTGTAGCTATAAAGGTCCTGCCTTATTGGTTTATTCGTATTTTCAGGCAATCATACACTAATGAAAACATTATTATATAAATTATATTCCATTGCTGCTACTAGATCCCTCCAAATCCTCCAAACTGGTACTTTAAAGGTGCTAAAATCTATATTTTTAGATTTACAATGAATCACATGATCACCATGAGTGGCCAGGTCTTTGCTGTCAGACTCCCTTCCTCCTTAACAGATGGTAACTACTGTATTTATTTAAATTATTTAGTTTTTACATCTAAAGTTCTGTTTTTTAATACTTTATGATGTGTTTTTATGCTAAAGCACTTTGTAACTTATATAGCACAAAGGTGCTGTATAAACAAAGTTCATTATTACTGTTACTCATATGTGAAACCAAACCCAACTCTGCACTTCCTCTAATCTCTATAGACCAGTTCAGTGAGTTTCTACTCATCGTTCGGTTTTCCGTCTCTAAACTCCGACCTGTTTCGGTTCACTTTATCCACTCAGCAACTTCATTTACAACCACAACCAGCAGCTATTGATGATGGAAAAAAGTCAAGACTTGTCTCTTCAAACTTTGGACCATGTTGTTCAACCATCAGCTGATACCTGAGAGTCTGACTGCAAAAACACCCACAGCAATAACTTCTTAGTCCTACAGATGTCCCCACACCACTCTTACAAAATAATGATCAGCACACGTTGCTTTAAGTGTCATACAGACCTGCGTGGTAGACCATTTGAAAATGATCGGTCTTGTAAAGCAGTAGAAAAGTCCATCCAGGACCCGGAAAAAGTCTGACTCAGACCTGAGCAGGGGAGAGTTTATGTCCAGACAGTAGCTCATAGCATCATGGCTCCCTGTGTGAACAGACACAATACAGCTTCAGAAGATAAGAAACTGGAACATGAAAAGTACGTATTGAATATGTACAAACAGGCATTGGGGGAATGCACACGATATCTCTGTCTGAACACAAGCAGTATGTTACAAATTTGCGACAATAGACTTAAAGGGTTAACACATGGAAATTATTTTTCTACTACACTTCAAATAAAGTTAGAAACACTCCTTTATCTTTAATTGAAGCCCTATTGGTTGGTAGTTTTATCATTTATGATTGTTTTAATTACTGTAGTGTGTCTGTGTGTGATGAGAATTGTTAGGTGTGTCCTTAGGTCTTGATCTTAACAACACCTCCTGAATAAATGAAGCCTTTGATGGTAAAAGTACTTTTAGTACTACAAGTAAAAGAGCAGTGTTCAAATTTCTCCTTCAGTAAAAATATACAGGTATAATCAGTAAATGTACTCAAAAGTATAAAAGCAAAACAGAGTTTGTTTCATAGGGACTCCAGGATAATGAAAGCTGATTTTTCACACAAGAACACATAAGATAATATTTTGTTACTAAGTTATTGTCTTGTAGAAAAAAGAAAGAAAAAAAAACAGTACGTTTTTAGACCTTTGGGGGACGTCCTCTTACTTAAGTTACAGCTTAGTCGTTGTTGTTATGGTGATCTCATGTAAATGCCGTCCATTGGTAAACAGAGCAGGTATAACTGGTCACATGGCTACAAAAACCTGTATCTGCTGTTGTCTGAGTTTTGTGGTATTTTGCTTCCATCACATGTCTCTTTGGACTAATGGAAAGACAACACCTAAAATACACATTTAAATGTTTATATTACTATTCTTTGTCTCTCTGGGTCTGTAGGTTTCAATTTAATACATATCTTTAAAGGACATTTTGTCAAAATGAGTTTTTCCTTGTACGCTGAGGCAGAAATCTCCATTTCAGGAGCTCCAAACTGTTCAGTTTTATTCCCATATATATTTCCTGAAGGTTTTTACAGAGCAGTTTGCTCATACGTCATCCCCAGCCTGATTTATAGAACATTTAATACCTAAAAACATGGCAAAAATAGATTTTTCTCTGGCTGCCGAGTGTATTTTCTGATTTATGGAGAGATAAAATTCCCCTCTGTAAAAACCTTTCATTCTAATGCGTCAACAAGACGACACAAGAATCTTTAAGCTGGCTTCAGTTCAGATTTCTGCTCTGGGAATTAATTCAAATTCGGGCATTTTGAAACGTATAATAACTCACTTGCATATTTAAACACAGTATTTCAGAAAATGTGTAATACAAAAAATCTGTGGAGGTTTCATGGGGATGTCTATTAGTTATTAACTTTACCCTATTCTGCTGTGGTGTATCCCCTTAATTAAAATCCAATCTACTAAGCTAATTGATTGATCAGTTAATAAACTAGTAGTTTCAGCTCTATTGAACACAGTTAAACAGCAGAAATACATCAGTGTAGAGTATGTTTGCCCTACAGTCACTGAACATTAGCTGTGTTTAGCTCCTACATGCTGTTAAAGGACATATTCTGCATTATGAAGCTACATTCCAGGTTAACAGATAATACAGTACCAGGTATGGCCAGGTCTGTGAGGGAAACGTCCCACAGCTCCTCGGGTAAAGCGGACATCCAGTCCTGGCAGTTGAGCTCCATGTCGCTCCGGTCAGACCTCAGCGGAAGCAGGTCTGAGGTGAAGAAGTGAGAAGCCTGATTAAACTGATCATCATATCTGCCTTCATGTGACCCCTCTCAGTGATAAACCACAGACAGCAGCGAAGGAGCCGAACTTTGAGTTTCCTGGTTTCTCCCGAGGTGTTGACTGACAGCTGACTGTGTCACAAGGAAAGCCTCTCGGTTAACGTGGAAATGTAGCGTTAGAAATGTACGCTACTTATATTTCTACGTATTAAAACATACATTATTTACAGCTAGCTTTAGCTTTAGCCTAGCAAACGAACATCTTTATCAAACTACTGTCCGTGCTGGTGCCGTGACGTAGAACAAATGGGGGCGGGGCTTGTCCATTTAAATCACAATTGCAAAGAAATGCTTAAAAAAAGGCACTAATTATATTTTTAAAACTTACTTTTACATTTTATTTGGACTATTTGTTATAAAAAATGAAGAAAAAAATGAAAAACAAAAAATTTAATTAAAAACAAACTTCATAGGGCATCCTGGGAATCCTTGGATTTCTGGGGATTTCCATGTACACTGTAAAAATGACATTTTAGAACCGTTTTGAATAATTTACTGTTATTTTCTGTGTTTTTTAAATTACAGACAATAATTAGTAAATTGATAGAAAAAAATATTAATTTACATGTTAAGCATAAAAAACAACATAACAGGCCAAAACTGTACATAATCTTCACATCAAAAATCAGTATATTCACAAATAGAAAGCTGTTCTTTCACAGCATTTGACTGAAAAATAAAAAATTTAAACTGTATTTAAATCAGTAAATATAAAATCAGTTGACCAATAATTGCTGTTATTTGAAAAAAAAGATGTTTGTATTAG
>OMNN01055663.1:6488-20621 GCA_900302755.1 Chromis chromis
TTTTTCACACTCAGTAAAATTCTGTTAAAAGTTGACTAACTTGCTCTTTTTTGTTTGTTTATTTTATGAACAAATCCAATCCCTTCATAATGATGGCTGATTAATTAGCAATCAGAAATGGCTGACCAGTGAAACCAGCAACTGCTTCTCAGTTAACCACTCACTCTGGTATCTTCACTGATGTACCCACAGGTAACTTTCTCTCCTTTCACCCAGAGTTCACTGGCCTGAGCTCTGGAGAATAAAAACATCATAAACATGCATGACAGAAAAATTATGTCACATTACTGCACACAAAGACGACTATCCTCCATCTATATAAAGTTTAGCACCATTAATGGCCCCTTTTCTCTCTTTTCTTAACCTTTACTGTATGCTTTCTGTTAATACATGCTGATTTATTTCACAGTTTACAACACATTTAAGTCACTGTCAGCGCCTGCAAATGGGATGTACCTGATTCCTGCAAACTCCACCTTCTGGGTCACATAAGCACATGTGCTCACCTGAAATACAAAACACAAGGTTTAAATTTTCCACCACATACAGTATTTATACTGAGACAAAACATTCACGTGACCCACCAGACTCTTCTTCAGCCTCCACATGTCTCCTCTGCCGATGTACTGGTCCTTGAACGTCAGCTCCACCAGGTCCAGGGTTACATCCTGTGAGGGAAAGAAAAACCTCTATGAGACTCTGTTCCTTCGACATGTGGAGGAGCTGCAGAGCTCTCAGAGTGAACGTACCTTCGGATCGACGATGTTAACAATAACATCCTGGTAAGCACGCAGCTTGAAGGCTTGTGCTACAGTCTGGTCCACACTGATCGTCTCTGTGTAAGAACAAGATATCAATCATTTAGGGAAAGTATCAGGCAACCTTTGCATTAATATAATATCAGAAAATTTACAATTAATGCACATTTGTCTAATTATGCTCTTTATAATAGGAAGGGGACAAAATGACAGAGACTCCTATTATTTAATTCTAGTTAAGTACAGTAAAACCTTCAAACACATTCTTAAAAATGACCACAAAGTTGGTCTGCACTTTCGTCACAGAGCCGAGAAACACTGAACATTATGAGCATCACCAAGGCTCAATAATCTGAGATCACTCAAGCTAAAACTAACATTATAACAACTATTTTTATGTCAACTATTTTCTCAACTTGTTAATAAACTTTCAGTAAATATAAAGACATAACATTGTGAAAAATGAACAGTTCCAGATTAATTAAGCCCGAGGTTTAGTATCACAGAAGAAAAAGACAGGAAGGAGAACAAACCAGGATGTTAATCAGAAGTTTGATGCTTAATTTTGTTTAAATTTACTAATCAGTTAATTGACTAACTCTGTCAGCTCTGTACTCTTTCTGTAGTATTTCATCTTTCTGTCTACTGTTGCAGCAACAAGCAGCTCTTTGTTGGGATGTGCAGATAAATCATGTTTAATCTGATTTAGCCAAACTAAATTCCTGAATGTATAGCAAACTGCTGCCTTACATCCTGTTCACTTACCTTTCTGCAGGTCCTCTTTTAAGCTCTTCACCTGCAGCAGGAGTGGGCTGAGAGTTTCAAAGGAGAAAATGTGATATTATAGGCTCAGTAGTGGAATATATACAAATGGAAAACATCAGACAAAAAATATGGATCACAGTGACCATCATGTTATGTGAGCTCACCTGTATTCATCTGTGGGATGTGCGATCTCAATTATATCCCCCAGACTGACTTGAGGGAAAACTTTTGGGTTGACAACCAACTCATCATCTGTTTAAAGGAAAAGTCCATTTGAAAAACAATGCAAGAAAAATCAAATCTTTCAAAAGAGAAACAGGAACTGAGAATGTATCCTGCTGCATTGCAAATGTCGGCTTACCGCTTCCACCAAAACCTTTCTTGTGCAGCACAAGCTTGTAGGACTTATTGGTCTTCATGATGAATCGGCTGGGGAACAAAATCATTAGTTTATTAGCGACTTCTAGGGGTAGGTAGGTAGGTAGGTAGGTACTTCATTGATCCCAAGGGAAATTTAAGCAACCAGCAGCATATTAAACATACGTACAGAATATAAAAAATATATACAGAAAAAAGAGATGCAGAAAATGCAAAAGCACAAGATAAAACAACAATGATAATAATAACAATAAAAACAGTGCAAATTAGTGATGTGCAAAGACTAAAACAGATCAAATCTGTTTGTGCAAGTGTGTGTCCGTAGTAAGGTGAAGTGCCGATTGGAAAAAGTCAATGTTTATCTGTGTGAGGAGGAGTTGAAGAGTTGTATGGCTTGTGGGATAAACGACTTCCTCAGCCTGTCAGTGGAGCAGGATGGAGACAGCAGCCTGCCACTGATAAACCAAAGATGCAAGCAAGCTAGCACATGAGCCCTATGTGAACGTATTTTATCTTCTTTATTGTCTTGCCATGCCTAAATTAAGTTACCACAATAGAAAAGGGACACTGCTGGGCAATAACACTTCAAATGATTCAAAATTGTATCGAACTTGTATCGATCTCTGAATTATAATGATAAATACATGCCCCAATAAAGAAAGTCAATGCAAAACAAAACTGAAATGACCAATAAACACCACAACTTTCTCAGTTTTGGATTTATGGGCTGTGTGTATTTGCATCACTGCATCATCAAATTTGCAGAAACACAGTCGCAGCAGTAATCAGGCGGAGTACAATGAGACAGTACCACTAATCAGAGCTGCAGGGGTCATCCTCCTGCAATAATGCCACCTTCAGTGTGCTACTTTTACAAGCTCTAAACAACAAGTGGGCAAGGACTTCACATTTGACACTGGGGTATCAGTGGACATCAGAGTTTCTTATATTATTCAGTGGTTTGTTAAATTCTGTTGTATACTCTAACATTATAATTCTGCGACATACTTAATTCATTAATTATTTTCTTGCAGTTTTCTTCTTGAGCTTGGCAAACTAATCGAAACGCTGCTCTTTAACTGAAAGGTTGTTGACAGTGATGTTGGACTTTTTCCCATGATGCCCCACAGTGAGCTGGCAGCAAGGTTCCTCAAAGAGGTACCGTTAACATCCTCTCTTCAGCCATTTACACCACTACAATACGTACATTTAAGACGTACATAGATATTACGATAACATATTTCTAATTATTATTATATAAAGAAGCAGTACCTGAACTCTCCCCCCAGCAGTTCAAACTCCGAGCAGCTCAAACTACTGTGCTGTTGACATTAGCTTGATTAGCATGTGGCTAATTTGAGACAGCTAACTCGGTAACTACATTCCCTAGTTCCGACGCTACGATAACTACCCGTACTATAGACACTTTCACATGGTTGAAATAAAATAGAAGCACTGTTTTGGGTGGAAAAACAAAGCGGTTTGTTAGCTAACTAGCTCGCATTAGTTTTACTTCCTCCAAAACATGGAACCGTGTGCTGTGATTGGTTCGCTGCTGCTCAAAGAGTGTCTTAGCAGAGCAAGAGGTTTCACTCCGCGTATGTCCAGCTTCGCTTCTTTCGGGTGATTAAAATGTATTTCTGTATCAATATATCTACAAACTCCCCTGAAGTACGCACATATGATATACTTTCTCTACAGTAAATATATATATTTTAAGAAACCCTGGTCTGTTAATGCCAGGCTTGATATTTCAGGACATACAGCTATAAAATGATGCAAATTTATATTTCGTTCATCTTTGTTTACATCGAGCTTTGTTGTCAGTGATTATCAGTGAGGGACACATGAGTTTTGAATATCTGTAACTCATTGTCTTATTTAAATATTACAAACATGGAACACTTAATTTAGTACTGCTTTATTTTTATTGATAAAAAATACTGGTCTCATCAATGTACATATGCAACTATCAGCAATTACTGCATTGATTTATTACTTTAAGCAATTACAATATAATATTCTGACCATTAGGGCTGAATGATTAATCAATTTCAAATCAAAATCGTGAGATACATCATGCAGTGCATCTGACACAGGGTTTAAATTGTCTTGTCAATGTTTTTTCTTGCTTGGTTTCAATTCTTGCCATCCTCCTCGTGTGATAGTCACATTTTTAATAATTAGTAATTCTCCATCACATTTTAAATCTTTTACACAGACCATATACATATAAACTTTTACTGCAAATCAAATCCTAATGTCTGTAAGTAAGATTGAAATGAGATATTTTCCTAAAATCATTCAGCACTATCCGTCCATCCATCCATTGTCTTCCGCTTACTCGGGGTCGGGTCGTGGAGGCAGCAGTCTAATCATTCAGCACTACTAACCATTACATACGTTGCATTAGTAGCTCATAGTTCATAAACACGTATTCCTATTTAAATACAAATATTTGGTTTCCTTTGTTTATAAAACCATCTGTATACTACCCATGATACTGGGTGAGGCATATTTTACAGCAATACTGCATGAAGAAACAAACACTATGACAGTAGCAGAGAAAATCTGAAGCATCCATATAAAGATATTAGCCAAGGCATGATTGGCCTATCGCATGTAAGTCTAGTCCAGGCACTACGCCCAGGAACCTCTGATGTGATGGACATGATGCAGTTTATATTTTAGAAATATGGAATGTCCAATACTACATGAAAAAACACGAGACACACTGACCAGAGTTCATAAGACTTAAAAATTAATTCATTACTGGCGGCTTCAATCCAATAATCCAGTCCAAAGGTTGAACCTTCTGCAAACACCAGAATACATGGCAGTTTTGATGTCTTTATACACCTAATGGAACAAGTCCTAAGGCACATCTCAGTCCAGTGGAACATGATCAGTCACTGCTGAATTCGTCTTCGTCTGGTTCTGCTCTCCCTGTTCATCAGCAGCAGTTTCTCTTCACTTCTTGTGGTGCAGCCTCCTCCAGGTTTGCACAATCTGATTCTGGCAAGACAAACAAAAATTCATGTATATTTTCATACTCTCGAGGTTTTCTTCTATCAACATTATCCTTTACTTACTGAAACTACCGATGCTAGCAGGGACCCCGCTCTCCATGTCCTTCAGTATGCAGTTCTCAAAAGCCAAAGCTGCCACCCTGAAGAAAAATCCCTGCACGTTCTCTCCTGAAAATGTGAAAATCAAAGCAGCTTCTTGAGATGTTTATTACTTGGATGCAACGTACCATAAAGCACTGAGAAGGCTGAGCTCCTGGTTTTACCTGCTTTGGCCGAAACAGCCCAAAACTCTGCATGCATTTCTGTTGCAATCTTGATGGCATCTTTTTCTGTCCTCTGTCTTTCCTCTATGGGCTTTAGAATGATATAAGTAAGTAACAGAAGAAGAGCATGGACATAACAGCTGCACAATATAATAAAATTTAAAGATCCTCACCAGCAGGTCAGTCTTGGTGCCAACCAAGAAGATGAAACAGGAGTCAGGCTCATTTTCTCTCATGGCCTCCTTCAACCATTGGCTATGAAAACAAATGTATGTTATTAAATGTATAATAACTAAAGTTTAATAATAAGTGTATTTTACTAAATGTTTAACTTTTCTACAGGTAAGTCATTCAAAAACACAGATCTCACAATAATAATGGTTGCAGACAGATAAAAATTCCAAAAATGCCTTGGAGAGCTGCAAAGAATTTTTACCTCGATTCACCAACTACGTTTTTAATTTGTTTAGTAAAACGATTAAAAAAATCAAAACTACTGCAAAGATATTAAAAACAACTACTGAGAGACACAAAACAATGACTGAGAGGGAAAAGCAACCACACAGAGCAAAAATGACCACAATGAGATGTATAAAGATGACAAATTACAAGAAAGAGACGCAATATAACCACAAAGACACACATAATGACTCCTATTTCTGTTGGGTATTTTCCTCCTATGTAGGAGCGGTACTTTTAAAAAACACTTAACATAAATCCTCAAAGTAAATATTAGAAATTTGATTTTATAAATAGTATACAGTAATCCTGGTAGTTTCAATTGTAGCATCTGGACTTGGTTGAGTAGCTCCAAGACGTTCCACATTCATCCAAGAGGCTTCATCAGTTCTAAACTGACTGGTTGGGAGTTCCAGGTTTTATACTCTTCAGGATCCATTGACACTATTGAAACTCCAGTCTGCTGGGTGAGTGTTGCCCCTCGCCTCATTATGTGAGTCGTTAGGTACTTCCCTCTCACAATGGGGTTCGTTAGGTCCCTTTGTGGCCAGTGTAATACTGCCGTATACAGTAATGAAAATATGGCATTATACACTACGTGGACACACCTATGACTTGGGGCTCACAGTCTCAATCCATGTACCTAAATATCTGAAAATGTCTAATTTTGGAGAAAAAAAAATAGGCGAATGACGAATTGGCATTATTATTCAAACATGATTTAGTATAGCTACCAATCGTCACCAGATATCTTTGTTGCATATTTGCTATATACAGCTCCATTACTCATAACATGGAAGTTCATTCACATTGCAGTGAAATGCAGCTGAAAGCTCAGAAAAGCTAGTAAGAGGGCTTGGAAGTAAACACACTGATTGATTCATACATTACAATATAAATCTATTCATTATATATATATATTGTACTTATTTAAGTCATCCTGTGTCTTCTTCCATACACTATATTCTTTATATTTCATTATATAACCCAGTATTGGCCCCTCTGGCTGCAGCACAATGGTTCTTCTATGCTTGGTATTTCTGAGATTGTTTTTCTTTTTCCCACTCACTGCATTCTCATTACACTGACATCACTGAATCTACTTATTCACTATACTGGGCTTTTTCAGTGGCCTATTTAGTAATGAAGCAGCTATGCAGCAAAGGTCTGATTCATTTGGTGATGGATATCCAATATTCATTCTCCTATTAGTTGATTCCACCAACTCCTGAGGTAAATATGTTTCCATTTAGCTGCTGAAAGATCCACTGTGTTCAGCAGCTCATCCTTAACTGTGTCTGTCTGCTGTTATTTAGTGAGCAGGGAGTGTACAATGGCTTCATAGTTCTTCACTGCTGAAGAGAGCAGTGAATGTTGATGTGAGTCAAGTTGCAGACCAGAAAAAAGAGCTGAATGCTGTTAGGTTGCATAAACTGATCATAAACTGTAAACAGTGATGGAAGTGATATTAAAGTTTATAGTCTGCTAGAATTATATCTCCAATTTTCAAACTTATTGCTGTTTGTGTTACAGACGTCATACACTATTAGAATAAACCCACTAATAATGAGACTTACCGTGTGTGATCTAGGGACTTAATGTCGGCCATGTCAAACACCGTTACTATGACTGAAAAAGATACACAAGACATCTCTGTATCATTAGTTTTCAAAAGCTAAACTACACAACCATCTTTTTAAAGTTAAGTATCAGTTACAGCTTCTTACCCTGGGCGCCTCTGTAGTATGCAGAAGCAATGCACTTGAATTTTTCCTGTCCAGCAGTATCCCAGCTAGAACAGAAAGTCATTGTCGATTAATGTAGACGGACAAAAACACAAAGTAGGATTGCTTTCTTTAAAATCAAACTACTCACATCTGAAGGGAGAAAGGTACTCCAGATATCTCAAACCTCTCGATCTCAAAGTCCACTCCGATGGTGGCTTTGTAGTCTCGTTCAAATACATCTTTACAAAACCTGAAAACAGCAAAAATAAGCAAGATTTTTTAGTTGGACTACATTTCTTATGCCAATTTTCTTTACATTACATACTTTCCTAATGCAGTTCTATCATGACTGTGAATGATATTACAGTTGATCTATCATAGCATATAGCAGGATTATAATGTATGCAAAAGAATCACAACATATATCTGACTGTTTGTGAGCAGGACAGGGAGGAAGAACATTTTTGCAACACGAAATTTGTCAGAATTACATTTACATTTATTTCTTAAAAGAAATAAGGAACCTTAATAAATCATACAACTAACAGCACAATCATATTATATACTGGTGGTTCTAAATCTGTCATTTTAAAACAGTATAAGTGGTGGATACAAATGTAAAGTGTACAGGAACTTTCCAAAACCACAGGGCCAGTCAAAAGTTTGACCGATATCGCCTAAAGATATTCACTGGAGCAACAAGAAAAAAACAATCACTTCTAAATGTGTACAGACTGATCCACCTACAATAGATAACTGGTATGAATTCAGCACAGATTGATGAAATGTAGTCTTCAGTCTACTAAGATCAAGAACTGGTTTATACATTTGAAAAAGTGGACTAGATAGAAAGTGTATTTGTTAGAATAAGATGCTTAAAATCTCATTTGCCTTCCTTTTGCTGTGTACTGTGCAACTGATAAAAGTGATTAATTTAGTGAAAATTAAATATAGACATGTGTGAGGTAGGGCTGCACGGTGGTTTGGTTGTTAGCACCATCGCCTCACAGCTCGAAGATCCCCGGTTTGCGTCCCGGTTAGGACGCCTGGGATCTTTCTGTGTGGAGTTTGCATGTTCTTCCTGTGCAGCATGGGTTTTCACTGGGTACTCCAGCTTCCTCCCACAGTCCAAAAACATGCTGAGGTTAATTGATGATTCTAAATTGTCCGTAGGTGTGAATGTGAGTGTGCTTGGTTGTCTGTCTCTATGTGTAGCCCTGTGATAGACTGGCGACCTGTCCAGGGTGTCCCCTGCCTTCACCTGAGTCGGCTGGGATAGGCTCCAGCCCCCCCACAACCCTACAGAGGTTTAAGCGGTGTATAGATGATGGATGGATGGATGGATGGATGGACTCTCCAGCCTCTTGGCTTTCTACTGCTGGTGGACATGGAAGTAACTGTATTTGCCATCACATTTATCGATATAAATGTGACTATTTTGTCTTGATTTCTGAATGTTCTGTTGACCTTGTATGTTTTTATGCCCCATGAAGAACAAAGGAACCCATTACAGCCCAATGTGGGCACAGTAGGTAATGATTTTAGGTCTTCCACAGCATGTCAGTATACGGCCACATTAGAGTCCTCGTGTCTTTTAAAAAACAGTTTTTGATAAGAACATCATCCACTGCATTCACCCTTATGGATAAAAAAAAGAGACGTGGTTTGTATTTTGATGTAATACTGACAGTGGACAGGAGAGGGAGACACTGGCAGTCTCACATTCTTCAGTATTTCAGTTACATGCAGTATGTAACATAACATACTGTATAGACACAGAAAAAAATGCTAATATTTGTTGACTTGAGTTGATTTATTACTTACCCAAAGTCCAATCCTATATCTTAAATCTTGATTTTAGTCACCCTTTGTATACTCTGACACTGTGTCAGACTCAAAAGAGTAACGTAAAACCATCGCATTTGTAGAATACCTCCAAGTACAACAAACTCTAAACCAAGGACAGAAAAATAATGTATCATAGAATTTAGTCAGGAGAGAAAAGAGCATTTGGGCCATACATTTGGAAAGTAACACTAAAAAACAGGATTTCTAACCAACAAAACAGGATACAGACATAATATATAATGTAATGTATATCATTTTATGCTTTTATGCTAATACTTTCTACTTGTTTTAGGACATATTTTTTTAGTCATGCTTGCCTTATATTTTTTTCTACTGCTGAACTTTCTAAGACTTTGAGTGGGAGCAACTGTAGCATAAGTGATTTCCCCTCAGGGATCAATGAAGTATTTCTGATTCCGTAAGTAATAAAGAAAAGGAAAAGTTACATAGAAACACTGATGAGACTAAAAATAAATTATACACAAATGTATGCACAGGAATTACATTTACAGGATAAAATAAGGTCATCAGCTTCTGATGTCCTCTCACAGTGATTTCGTGACACAACGACAACAACAAAGAACAACAAAAGCCGTCTGTAAAAGGCCTCCGACTTGTTTTGAGACAGTAAGAGATTGAAGCTGTCAAGGAAAACAAAAAGCATCTCACGCAAACATTCCAGCTGTCATACTTCACATAGCATTTACAGATAATTACAGCAAGTCTTTCAAAAGCTGTGAGATGAACAAAGCCTTGCATAGGGAGAAACCCGAGAATACCTGAGGGGATTCAATCACTTTTACTCCTTGCATTACACTTTGACACCTGTTCATAAGTACAAACATGTTCACTAGGTGGTATTTTACACATTAAAATGGGTTGCTGCTTTGTACTGATTATTTGTCACTAAGGCCCCGTCCACACGAAGACGAGCCCAGGCCTAATCGCACAAATAGCTCATCAAACCCGTGTATCATCCACACGAAGCCGGCGTTTGGGGGTCTGAAAACAACCATTTCTGAAACTAGGTCTCAGAGTCCAAAGATCTCAAAACGGCGTTTACGTGGCACCGTTGTTACGCCCTGTCCGCTTCTTTTTTTGACACGCTTGCATCATAGCTCTACCTCTCGATAAATGCGCATACGCCAAACTAAAAAAAAAAAAAACTCATCGTCCGTCCAGACTAGAGTCGTACCCATAGACATATATACGTAGACGCCGCATTGACTGCGGAGGGACGTGCCTAAAGTGCCGCCTTCTTGGTAAGGGCAGAGCAGAGGAGGGAGTGCATGGACATCTATGGAGGTAAGAGGTACTCCACAATCTGAAAGTAGAATTATTCACTAAGTTTTCGACTGATTTCCAAACAGTTTGATTTGTTAAAAACGTCACACACGTAGCTATGACAGGATGTTTGGATGTAAAAAAAAAAAAAAGTTTCAAAATGCCTTTCTGTCCTCCATGTCTGATGTTTGTAACAAACAACCTGCGTGAATATATGTTAACAATTGATTAATTAATGATCACTTTTATAGTGCAAACGTGTCATTCCTCTATAGAAGTAATGCACTGTAGGAGCGAGTAGGTCTGTACCAAGATGGCCGCCGTGTAGGCACGTCGCTCCAATCGGCAGCAGCAGTCAATGCGGCATCTATATGTCTATGGTTGTACCAACTCATCCACTCGTACTTGCCGCCGCCATGTTCTGTGTTTACATCGTATACAGATTTTTGAGCATGCCTAAAGTCCCACCGCCAGTTTCCGTTTGTTTCTGTTACGGCGTCACAGCGCCACCAAAAGGCCTGGCATGTGTTTTACATCGTTTTCAGGCGTATCAAGTGAATTCGTGTGGACGGACACATTTACTGAAACAGCTCCGTCTTTATGAAGAACGTTTTTGAACCTATAAGCGTTTTAGCTTTGTGTGGATGGGGCCTAAATATTTACTGGGTGAATGCAGTGTGAGATTGAGTGGTTGGTGGTGGTCGGAGGGGCCGATGGCGCAGATTGGCAGCCTCGCTTCCGTCAGTCTACCCCAGGGCAGCTGTGGCTACATACGTAGCTTACCACCATCGAGTATGGAGTGAATGAATAATGCAATGTAAAGCATCTTTGAGTGTCCAGAAAAGACAGAAAAAGCAATATATAAAACCAATGCATTATTATTATTATTACTAAATATTTACTGACTAACAGCCAGCTGTAACTGGTGTGTAGCTGATGAAATGTTAACCTGACATAAAGTAAAATGGAGTAACGTTGACGCATATTAAACTTGATAAACACTGTTTAGCACTAAAAGAATGCAGAATAGGTCTGTAGTGTCCAGGTCCATCAGTCGGTCAATATGTTTTCAACCAACAAACTTATCATTGGTCTTACAATCTCGTTGCTTTCATAAAGAGAAAAGCTCTACATCAGTGCCCTTCCAAGATTAATCCATTATTTTTGGCTGCAGAAACACCCCCGAGTTTTCACAACTTTGAACTGGCCTGGCCTGATGGAGACCGTTAACTCTAACTGCACTGCAACACACATAAAGACATCTGATGTTTATTTACACTGAAATCACCTCTACTCTGGTATTTTGTCAGTATAGTCAAAAAGCATGCAATACTGGACATCTAGTTTGCACAGTCTTTACAGTATCAGGCACAGGTCATGAGGAAAAGACATATTTTAAGTATACAAACTATGTATTAGGTTTAAAAAAAAAGTCTTAAAGAACTCAGTGTGTCACAAAATCTGACTGTTGCTGTTCATTATCAGGGGAGCCACAAAGTTTAGACTTCATAACTCAGTGAACAACAGCAGATTGCATCATGTTTAGTTTTTTGTCTCCTCATTAAGGTTGCATCATGCGTTGATGTGTGTTTTTTACACAGTACGTTCACTGTGGAACAGATGTTTTTGTTAACACCTCTGATTGGGCTGAGACCAGAGAGACGAGTTTGGCATTAATGCAAGAAGGTGTGAATCCTCAACGCTTCAGAGGAGGGTCATTATCTGAGGATGTTTGCTTCGTTAAGTGGTTGAAATGAATCCGGTCTCCTGGGCTTTGGACTGTCAGGCAGAAAGTATGCACATGTAAAAGAGAAAGCAATTTATGATTTTATTGGCACAACACACCACAACATGGTGACATATTCTGCCTTGAGAGTCTCTTTTAAAAAAACATGAATTCCTTTATTTTTTACAAAATTAAAAAAAATCATCCTGCACCTCAGCAGCTCTTAAAGTTGAATCAGGAGAGGTCAGCCATAGGTGACGTTATCTGTAGGTGAACTAAATGTTCCACAGAGCTCTGAGGGACTCTACCTGCAGCCTTATTAGCCTAAAGAAATTTTAAATTAACATAAAAAGCTAGTATTTGCAGCGTACAAAAATCATTGCAACCTGGTGGTCCAGCCTTTTCTCTTCTCAAGTCTTTGTATCAGAGTAAGACTTAAAATAAACTTCACCTGAATTCACTGTATCTCATAAATGTGAATTTGTTTTTAGATGATTTGCACCTTGGTTGCTGAGCTGTGATACACAAACTGCTGTTTACACTCCACTTTTTGTCCATCAGTTTGACCAAAGTGCAGAAACACAGACAACTTCTTGGACATGATGTCAGTTAGTTTGGAGACAACTGCAAAGAGATGTTCAGTCAACATTAAATGAGATAGACCCAACAGTCTCTATTATGCTGGGCCAATTCAAAACACAGGGGTGTCCACAGGTAGTTTGTTCTTCACCCTTCACTAAATAATGGATTTATTCTGGAAGGCTGTTTTTTTAAAGATTTATTTTTGGCCTTTCCATGCCTTTATTAGAGAGGACAGGACAGTGGATAGAGTTAGAAACTGGAGAGAGTGGGGAAGGACTTGCGGTAAATGACCGACGTCGGACTCGAACCCGGCACAGCTGCTACACCTCTGCACGTGGGTCACGCAACATAACCGCTAGGCTATCGGGGCGCTCTCTGGAAGGCTGTTGATGTAGTGTGACACAAGAAGTTGTCTGATCAACGGGAATTTGATTGGATGAAAGCATACCGAACAACCAATCAACCAGTCCACCTGGACACTGCAGTCCCACAGTTTACCTCCGAATCATTCAGGTTAGCAGATTGTGGAATGAAACTAGCACATTGCTAAAAGCCTAACCTGTAATCTATAGAATCCACTGTGTTTTTACTTCTTTAAGTAACCTAGACAACATTGTGGCAAGCTGCGTGTAAGAAAAACGCTTGAGAAAGAGCTTCTTGTCTTTTATGCACTCTGCCCCAAGCAGGTGCTTTTATTTTGACACAGAAGAACACAATAACACAGGAACAGTGGCAGGAAGACATCAAACACGCTACACTTCACACTCACGGTAATGACAACATTCTTGCTCTGCAGAAGAATGTTGACATTACCAGAGCCTTCTTGTCTGCTTGCTCTGCAGCAGACAAGAAGGCTCTGCAGAGGGTCATAAACACGGCGCAAAAAATCCTCGGCTGCTCCCTACCATCTCTCCAACAGATCGCCACTGCACGCTACCTCAGCAGAGCCTCCACCATCATCACTGACTGTACACATCCAGGCCACCATCTCATCAACCTCTTGCCCTCTGGAAGGCGATACAGAGCAATTAAAACCCGGACTAACAGACTTAAGCACAGCTTTTTCCCCACAGCCATACGCACCCTGAACGGACTATAAAATACACCTCCAAGCACAATCTTTTTTAACTCTTATTTTAATGTATAAATTGATTTTTTTTCTTTAATACTTTATTTATTAGTGTGTGGGTATGGGTGTGTGTAACTGTCTTTTTCAAGTTTGTGTGATTGTATTGTATGTATCTTTTTTAAGCACTTAACTAGATGAGTACACACAATTTCGTGACAATGAAAATAATGACAATGACAATAAAA
>OMNN01055676.1:0-11390 GCA_900302755.1 Chromis chromis
GAGTTATAAAAATGTTATCTTCAGAATCAGAAATACTTTATTTATCCCCTAGGGAAACTTTCTTGTGCTCCTAATCAAAAGTCTTAAAGTAAGAAGGAAGTATAAGATATATCAATGAAAATATAAACATAAGATAATATAAAATAAAAGAATAATATAAAAAATATATCAAAACATGAAAAATAAATGTACATTCAGCTATTAGACGACCTACAGTTGAATTTTAGGTCATAATTTAGAATTTATAATATATTTTTTTATATATAATTTATAATTTTAGGTAATCTTTTTGATGCATGTACGCAAAGAAAAGCTTCACAACCTGAGAAGACGTCTGACATGAGTTTTATCTAAAGAGGAAGTCAAACCCAAATGCAGCGAACGAGCTCGCAGGGTTGCTGACTACAGTACCTTTTATTACAGTACATATACTCGTAGATTTTGCCGTCTACGAAGCTCCTCTGAGAATGCTGCGTTCTCCTTACGATATTTAATTCATCATTTGAGCTGCCAAAAAGTTAAGTCAATTCCTTTTTCACTTCACTCTTCACCAAACACCTCAGATTAGCTCTGAAAGATTTCCAGATTGGATACCAAGTAAATTACATTACTTGTTCTAAATTTTTTAAAAGCCCGAATGAATCCCTTCAATTTAGTTAAAGAGGAAACCACCCAACGATCAGCTCTCTCACTCCTCCCGCTGTATCTCTCTCCCCCTTTATCTCGCTCTCTATCCCCATTTCATTTCTCAACCTCTCCCCGTTCCTCTTCCTCACTCTGCTCCCCTTTTCCTTGATACACTGTATTCCTCTCTTTTCCTTTGTCCTTGTCTGTCATCCTAATAGTCTCTCTCTCCCCCCTTTTCTCCCCCTTCCTCCGACCCTGACCCACTTAGCTGGCTGCTTGTTATTCAAACCTTTGCTTTACCCACACAAATACAGACACACACACACATAGAAATGAAGAGAGGGAGCAGCAGAGATGAGAGAGTGAGATACAGAGGCATGAGGGGAGAGAGAGAGAGAAAGAGGGTAATTTGGTTTGACTACAAACCTTGCCATCCTTTTTTAGTTGTCTCACTGTGAGGTTGGAGATGCACGCTCGGTACTGATACACATTTTTTGTCGTTACTATAAAACATGTAAAAATGTGATTCATCAGTGAAAGACAACAATATCCCAAGCAGCACCTTCTCACATGAAAGCCCAACCCCTGCTAATGATGAGGCTTTTTTCAGGATCAGGTTGATGCTAAGGTTCTGCCTCAGCTGCGACCTACTGAACCCTGAATTATTTTAAAATGCAAAGTAATGTGAAATGTAGCTAGGCCTGTCCTAAGCAGATGCATAAGGTCCCATCTGCCTACTGAGATAATAAGAACACTTAAATGTAGATCTTATAAATATCTCAGTGATGGAATCTATGGTCATATGTTTATTTTTTAAATGGTTAAGCATATTTAATTTTTTTTAATTTTTTTTGTTTCACACATGACATCCAAAGAGTATCAGGATAGGGGTTATTGTATCTCGGATCATTAGGGGCCTTCTGCTCGATCATCTCTGATTTGCTTGAAACTTTTTTTTATCGTAAACTATCCATCCATCCATTATCTGTACGCCGCTTAGTCCTCTGTAGGGTCGTGGGGGGGCTGGAGCCTATCCCAGCCGACTTAGGGCAAAGGCAGGAGACACCCTGGACAGGTCGCCAGTCTATCACAGGGCTACACATAGAGACAAACAACCAGGCACACTCTCATTCACACCTACGGACAATTTAGAATCATCAGTTAACCTCAGCATGTTTTTGGACTGTGGGAGGAAGCTGGAGTACCCGGTGAAAACCCACACTGCACAGGGAGAACATGCAAACTCCACACAGAAAGATCCCAGGCGTCCTAACTGGGATGCAAACCGGGGATCTTCTAGCTGTGAGGTGACGGTGCTAACCACTGAGCCACAGTGCAGCCCCCCATATAACCCTAAACTATAAAGACTGTGGTTTAGATCAATGTTCAGGCGGGTGGTACATGTCATACATAAATGCAGGACACAATGTCTCCCAGTGGAACACAACATTGTAAAGGGATGGTCAATAGGCAGGTTTTTTTTTTACTGCAGAACCTTGTGTGCAGTTTAAGGGCGGGCCAAACCGTTGTGTCTGTAGAACCACTTTGGGGTAGAACAAAGTACGTACTCTAGGGTAGGTGCTTCTTAGCGACCCTGAAAAACTGCTGTGCAGGTATCAACTTTGAGTGGTTAGGGAGAAGATAAACTGATTGGTTGAACTACGACAAAAGAACACGCGTCTGCTTTGTAACATCACCATCAACAGCATAAAACCAACCACATAGTCCTGCACAAACAGAATATTCTTTTTTGGGTGCACTTGGAGTCAATGTCGTGATCCACCCTGTCAGATCCTACACCACAATGGAGGCTGGGAGGTTGGAAGGGAAGATTAGGGGACAGTCCTTTAAAAGCTGCCTAATGTTATTCGCTTCAGTAGTGAGTACTGTAAATGTTGTCTGTGAAGATTCTCAGTCATCCAGGTCATGGTTATCCTCCTAGTTTCAATCGTAGCATCTGGACTTCAAGCATCCAAGACGCTTCATCAGTTCTGATGAAGCCTCTTGGATGGGAGGTGAAACGTCTTCGAGAAATTCAAGCAAGTCCAGATGCTACGACTGGAAATGAGTGGTCTTCGTAATGTTGCAATTACGTCCCACATCTTAGTTTCTTGTGTTAGCATACTAGCATTTTACTAACGAGCACCAAATACAAAATGCAGCTAAGGCAGAGGAGATTTTCATATGTTGGTGTTTAGTCCTGATTATGACGTTAGATCATGTGTTTGGGACTGACTGAAGCTAGTGAGATTTATTTTTGTGAAATGTGAATGTCTGCGCAAAATTTAAAGTCTGTCCAAGTACTGTATTGAATTTACTTCTGATCCACTTCTAGAGGTAAAGTATGTATATTTGTTGACAGCCCGTCGGATAGCTCTTGAGATATTTAAGTAGTGGACCAAAAAACCCAAACATCACCACAAAGTGAGATACAATCTGGAATTCTTTTGTTATGTGACTCAAGCACGCACAATGCAGAGCAGAGATGGGTAACTGTTAAAAACCTCTGAAGCTACTCATGCAGCATAGGTATTCACTACTCAAATTACCCTAAACAGATGCATTTATGCAAAAAAACTTTGCTAGATAAGCCACTTCCTCAAAAGCTCTTTATTCATCTTGCTCAGTCTTGACACACTCATTTGGCTACTCAGTCATTCATAGCAGCACTGAGCAAAACCCAGCATTTAAATTTATTCAACTGTTGCCTGCGCCAATCCAAAAATATCTGTCTAGACGGTGAAAAGCCCACCTCAGTGTAATCCTTCCTGAGGCCAAATACAAGTCCAGGAACATTTCAGTGTCGAGTTCCCTGCTTTCTTAACTCACCGCGAGTAGGAGGAGAAATGTGTATTCATGAGTCGTCAGCTGTTTGTCATCTCACCTTTCTTTTCTTTTGTCTCCGCTGCAGAATGCCGAAGTGTCTGTGTTTGAGGTGAACATCAGGTTTGTCGGAGGTCTGCTGTCTGCCTACTACCTGTCTGGAAAAGAGGTAAGGAGCATACTAAAGCTTTCCTGTAGTGTTTTCTCACGCCACCTTGGCATTGAACGAGGCTTTGAAGAGGAAACTTGCTTCCTGAAGGCTGATTGATGAAACAGATGGTACAGAGCGATGATGGACAGTGGAGACTGAGTGAATGAAGGCCTGCTTTTATATGCTCAAAATCTTAAATAATATCCCCTTAAATAGCTGGTACTGTTAAATGTGTTCCATATGCGAGGGGCCGAGTTAAGTTCTCGTTTTGAGTATAGGTGCTCTCATGTCTAGTTTGATTGATTTGCTTCCAACATCCCTATTGGTAGAAGATGGCCTGAACCCTCTGAAGCCAGCTGCAATTTTGAAAGGCATGGTATCATTAAAAAAAAAGCCAACATTACACTATTTATCAGTGCCAGAATCTGTTAAAAAAAACAGAGAATCATCACATTTTCAGCTTTGCAGTACTTCAGGGTAGGTATTTCTGAGTGACCCTGAAAAACTGCTGTATAGAAGCTATTAGAGACTCAGCTGTGACCATCCATCCATCCATTATCTATACACTTAGTCCTCTGTAGGGTCACAGGGGGACTGGAGCCTGTCCCAGCCGACTCGGGCAGACGCAGGGGATACCCTGGACAGGTCGCCAGTCTATCACAGGGCTGAGCTGTGACCAACACAAAAAAAAATTCAGGGACTTTTCAGCTAAACTGGGTTGAACTGCAGGTTGTGCTTAGACAGAGCATATATTTTATAACAGTGGTTCTCAATTGGTAGGTCGGGACCCAAAAGCGGGTTGCGAAGAAATTTTTAGAAGGTCGCAGAAGCATGTCCCCCCCGACGTTTTTCTTATGTTTGCTTTCAATAACAGGATATTTAGTGGTGGTGACACCAGTAGTTGTCCACTATTAACCTCTAGATGTGGCTCTGCCAGCTAATTGGAGACACTTATGCTAAAACGTGCCAAAAATAAACCAACATGTGCTCAGAATCTGTCAAAATGGGCCAAAATATGCCCAAAACTTGGCAAAAGTGTCCAAATATACCAAAATGAGCAAAAAATAAGCCAAAATTTCCCAAGCTGTATCAAAATGTGTTGAGACTACACCTAAATAAACCTTAATTTGTTAACAGGAACAGCAAACTTCAAAAATTAGGGTCGCGACCGTTATTAATAGAGACATAGAGGGTCCTGAGGCTGGACCAGTTGAGAACCACTGGTCTATAACATTATGATTTTGTTGTATTATGCAAAATACATGTCTACTTCTAGCCATGGTTGTGCTGTTGCCAGAGAGGTTCAGGACTTTATACTGAAGTGAAAAATGAACCCAGAGTGAGTAAAAATATGACAGGAGCAAAAAATGGCCCAGAAACTGCTTTGGGGTTCAGACGGTTAGAGGTTGTTCTTGGATGTTGTTTTCTGTGGTGGCTGTGCATATGTTCAGTGTTCAGACTTCAAACTAAATGCTAGGAGTGTTAGCAAGAACATTACTTGCTAAAATGTGCCTAAGATAGATGGAAAGTCGCTGTGCGTTTAAAGAGACTTACTTTGTTAGGTGAGAAGGAGAATAAAGATGGTGTTTCTTCGTGCCCTTGGGGGAGACAAGATGTTGTGAAGTATTGCTCCAGACTTGCTTTATTCAGAAAAATGAGTGAGCAGAGACATTCCACAGAGCTTCTCGCTTTACTCATAGTGTCAGTCCTGTTGTGTGTGTGTGTGTGTGTGTGTGTTTGAGTGTGTGTGAATAGTGACAAGAGGTTGTGAAATGACACCAGCAGGGTTTTACACTCTTACTACTCCACCAGTCCACCAGTACAGGGGTTGTGTGTTAAAGTCACTTTTCCTCAATGTCGTATCGTCGTTCTCTTTTTTAATTACATGATTCTCTATCTTAATGAATCACAAGGCCCCACAAAAGAATGGATAGCTCAGCAAATCATTAAAACCCTAAAACCCTGCAAAGCATTAAAAAAAACCTCAAAGATCTTGAAAGTTCATTTGTGTTTTCAGAGCGATACCACCAAATAGGATTTTACTTTGAGTGACTTCTTTATTGCTGCCGACTCTTCTGCTGTAATCTGTTTTAAACTAATATATATTTAATGAACACACACCTGCTACACACACATATAATCTACATCCTTATCCTAGCGGTGAATGAACTGGAGCTGTGAGGTTAAGTGCTTCTTTATTAGCAGGTAGAGATAGTTCGAGTAGGAGTCAGACTGGAGATCAAAACCCATTTCTAAGTTCAATGAGCATTTCAACGCTTCAGCACACACAGAAACTCTAGAGGAACACTATTTCCTATTTGTCAGCTACCAGAAGTAAGGACTGTGGCATAAAATAAGCATTAATAAGACCAATATGTACAGTAATTGCTGCTTAAATAGCAGGTTGTAAGACACGACGAAGAAGAAAATGTAGCATCAGCTTGGTACTGATCTGTCGACAACTAAACCACTTATATGTTAAACAGAAGTATATAGAATTTATTCATCATTTTATTTTCTCCCCAAAGCTTATAACAATGTCAGACAGTGTAACAAAAATGGTTTGCACTTAACCGATCTGTAGTGCTTTTACATCCATCCATTATCTATACACGGGGTCGCGGGGGGCTGGAGTCTATCCCAGCCGACTCAGGCGAAGGCAGGGGACACCCTGGACAGGTCACCAGTCTATCACAGGGCTACACATAGACAGGCAAACAAGCACACTGTCATTCACACCTACGGACAATTTAGAATAATCATTTAACCTCAGCATGTTTTTGGACAGTTGGAACCCGGTAAAAACCCACGCTGCTCAGGGAAAACATGCAAATTCCACACAGAAAGATCCCAAACCCAGGCCGGGACGCGAACCAGGGACCTTCACGGTGCATCCCAGTGCTTTTACACCTTAGCGATATTCAAAGCACTTTACATTGTTTCTCTTTCACCCATTCAGACACACTACACACCACACCAGAGCTGACATGCAAGGTGCTCGTCTGCCATTGGAAGCAACTTCAGGCAGACTCGGTGTCTTACCCTAGGCCACTTTGGCATGTGGAAGGGCCTGGTATCAAGCCACCACACCTGCATTTAGTGGACAGTTGGGTTTACTGCCACAGCCGCCCAAATCATGCAGAATTGGCCTGTAAATATGTTTAAGGAGTTTCATTTTCCACAACTGTTTGATTAATTAGCTCAATAAAATGTCAAAGTAGTGAAAAATCTCAAATTTTCACATAAAAATTCCCCAAAGCTCCTAGATCTCCTTTAGTTGCTTGTTTTGTCAAATAAAAATTAGAACCAGGAATTTAGGATTATTCACAATATGTGTCTGGAAATGTACTGATTGATTAATGAGTTATCAAAGCAATTGCTGATTGATGTTCCTGCCGATCGATTAATTGACCCATTAATCACTTCGGCTCAAAAGTGGAGATCATTATTGGGTCTGGCTGCTTTATTGACCGCCATGTGATGAAGTTCCAGGTAATACTGATTGCTCTTTGTGCCTCAAACTACGTGACATGAAACTGTAAACAGATTATTAAAGCCTAAAACAATTCAACAATAAAAAACGGCAAACTGTAGTTCACCAAAAAGCAAAGTAACAGACGCTTCAGAGAGATGACACTCAGCTTCTACACTCATATTGAGAAAACCTGCTTCGTGGAAAAGATGAGCTTTGGGATCATCGGAGCTGATAATCTTCTCAGCAGGTGTAAAACGGTGGAGGCGAAATGACTCCTTATCACTACTCATCAGTCACTCCCATGCCTTCATTTCTTTTTTATGAGAGTCACTCAGTTCACGACCCCCCAGTATTTCATAAGAGCCTTGAGAGGTCCCTCTACTTCAGCTCCAGGTCAGTGGCCTCTGGAGGATGGAGGAGATGGATAGAGGTAGCTGCTGGGGGGCCTTGGAGGACTGAAGGCTTTTGATGGACAACATGAGTGGATGTTGCGGGTGGTGTGGCTCTGAATGGCTGTCGGTGTGAGGATGAAAGACTTCCGAGGGCGTTGGAGGAGGTAAAACTGCAGCAGCTGGTTTCAGTGGAAGATTATAAAAGATGTAAAGGAATGAACCGAGTTTGCACTGATGGAGTCATGAAACATTGACAAACTTTTAACCACTAGAGAATGCAAATTTAAATAGGTTTCCTACCTGATGTTTAGCAGTGTCATGAATCAAAAAATGATTAATCGTTCAAACAAGTTCAGTACAGTGCACATTATTCTATATGCTGATAGAGCTATTTTTAACCATGGACACTTGATGTTTGCTGCAAACATGCCGTAGTGATTAGCTACTCAGTTATAGGAACTCTCTCCCAGTAGACTCTAAGATTTTGACACCTAAGCTTGAAAAACGACAACAAATAATCAGTTGTGAAAATACATTTTTGCATTCAGTGGCAATTGACTATCTCTTACCTAAATGTCTTAGGTTTAGTGGATGATGAGTTTAGTCCTATCAACAATGACTGATAAATGATACCGTTTGAAATAGGGGTGGGAATTACAGAGTACCTCACGATATGATACGATATGATATCGCTACATGGCTCAGGATATCGATACTATCACAATATATCGATAATCGATATATTGCAAGACAATCGCATAATTGTACATCATGTAAACAAGCGGCGTGGAAGGAAAACACTTGAGCCAGAGCTTATGTCTTTTGTGCCCCCTTGCAGGTGCTTTTAATTGCACCCACAGTAGAACACCAATACACAAACAGTGGCAGGTAGCCATCAACCCCGCTACCCTTCTCACTCATGGTAGCAAAAACATTAATAAAACCCCGAACTCCCATAATGCATTGCAGCACAACCGTCCCGTACTAGCGACCGGCTCTGCGATCGCTACAATATCCATAACTGAAAAATACGTTGATGGTGTCGCCTGTGTACTTTACTTTAGCGAGGCAGTTCTTGCATAGGGCATAGTCCTTGTCCAGCTTGCTTGTTCCCTCAAAGCCCAAATGGCTTGAAACTGGTCATGACTGGTGTTGACCGGTGTCTTGCTTGAAACTGGTCATGACTGGTGTGGACCCAGATGGGTCCACACTTTGGACTTAAACGTGGATGGGGCGTCTCTTCCGGTAGCGTTGCTGTCCTCCATTCTACCTGTACAAACTCTTCTTGGGTCTATTCATTTCCCTTCAAGTCTCCCTCATTCATGTGATAAACGCCACCGTGTGGAGTCATTAAGTAGTGACGCTGGGGAAATGGCAGCTGGCAGGGGGATCTGGCAGGGTTTAGAGTGCCTTATTGTATTAATTAAAGGATCCATATTATCGATATTTTGTCCCACTCCTAGCTAATATCACAGTATCTTTTTGCACGTCTTTAGACAGAGCGGTTATCAAAACAGTTTAGTGCTCAACTACCCCAAGAGTTTTTTGTCTTTGCATCCTGTTTGTAATAAGACATATGGACAAGTCAGTTGAATTAAGGTTATGCTGCGCTGGCTGTCCCAGAATTGTGACACACTGCACAGAATAATCAGTTTGTACACGTTCCAGCCCAGTGAGCACAGTTCCAATTATTAATTTGCTTGAATTTTTGTGAACTTATTTGTTGACTAATTGGTTTGTGTGCACAATTAGTAAACGTGTGAGGAGAATACATTTTCCAGCAGACATGAAGTTTCTTTCTCTTTCTGTGGAGCTTTGAGCACACGGTAGACTAAATCACATCTGTTGTTTAATTGAAAGTTGCTTTCAAAGCTGTCGGAGTAAATCCTAATTATTGCCAGGGGACTAAACTTTGTAGAAAAAGTACATTTTGTGTTTTTTGTTGTTTTTCTATAAAATTAGCAGCTTGTGCCTCTTTTTAGCCTTCAGACAAAGCAGTAAATCGATAGTTCTTCGGTGAGTGGTTTCCCTTAACAAGTAGCAGATACTATTCTCCATTCACACTATTCCAGTTGGCTTTGTGCTGAGGGTTTGGTGAAAGTTTAACTAGTCCTCAATCATTCCTCTGCTGCTGCGGCAGTGACTCTGGCTGCTTTTAGGAAACGGGGCCATAGTGAAGTCTACTCCTGGCCTACATCTTTCCTCGTATTGTTGCTTCTATAAACAGTGCCAGCTCGCAGAGGCATTTAGTGCTACTGGTTCTGTGGGAGGAAGCCGGGAACAGGAACTGTTGGTCGAGACTCTAAAAGACCAACAAGCTGACAATAATTAATCCGTGGCCCAGAGTCAGCCACAGGGGCAATTACACTCTCTTGTATTTTTTATGTAGACTAATGCCGTACCATTCACTGGATAGCCAGGGCCGGTTCACCCAAATGACATTTTTTAATTTACCTCCAGTGCTAATCTATTTTAGGGGCTTCTCATTTGCACTCTGATGGTGATGGCTTTGTTTTTAAATGCCTTCCTGACCGGCGTTGTGGGTTTAACATATTTTTAAAGCCTTCCAGCTGAAACTTGCACTTTTGAGTTCAGATTCTTGATGTGTTATGTGGAGATATTATGTCCATGGATCATCCAGACCCACTGAATGTTTCAGTACTAAACCCTGCACATTTCCCAGCACAGCTTTGCATATTTTGTTGTTGATGCTTCGTGGTTACTGCTTCCAGAAAATTACCAAACCAAAGATATTTTGCTTTTGTCGTCACTCCCAAGCACAGCACTACTGGATTGTGTAAATTCACCTTTGACCTTGGCTATGAAGGTCAGTGATTGTCAAAATAAAGAGGTTGTACATTAATTGGATATGCTATGCACTCACCTAATCATCTAAAATGCACAAGTGTTTTAAATTCCCAATGGCTAATGCGCTACCACCTTTAAGAGCTGGCATGGTGGCTAAATTGTACGGTGGCCCAGAAGGGTCAACGCAACAGCAAAAGCCACAACGCAACCGCAAAAGCCACGACGCAACCGCAAAGGCCACAACGCAACAGCAAAAGCCACAGCACAACAGCAAAATCCAAAACACAACCGCAAAAGCCACAACGCAACAACAAAAGCTACAACGCAACAGCAAAAGCCACAACGCAACAGCAAAGGCCACAACGGAAGTTAACCCACAACGGAAGTGCGCAGCGGTCGGAAGAACAGGCTTTGTTTCTGGGGGACAATATTTTCTGATGGACTATTTTGATTACTGGAGAGTTTATACTTAACGTTATGACAATTTCAACATGGTGACCAACGTTGCTGATTTGTGAAAACACATAACGACATTAATCACATTCATCAGCAGCAGTGTTTTACTTACGTCTCATTAAACTCTCCCGTAATCAAAATAGTCCGTCAGAAAATATTGTCCCCCGGAAACAAAGCCTGTTCTTCCGACCGCTGCGCACTTCCGTTGTGGGTTAACTTCCGTTGTGGCCTTTGCGGTTGTGTTGTGGCTTTTGCGGTTGCGTTGTGGCTTTTGCGGTTGCGTTTTGGCTTTTGAGGTTGCGTTGTGGCTTTTGCTGTTGCGTTGCGGCTTTTGCGGTTGCGTTGTGGCTTTTGCGGTTGCGTTGCGGCTTTTGCTGTTGCGTTGCGCCTTTTGCGGTTGTGTTGTAACTTTTGCGGTTGCGTTGTGGCTTTTGTGGTTGGGTTGCGGCTTTTACGGTTGCGTTTTGGCTTTTGAGGTTGCGTTGTGGCTTTTGCTGTTGCGTTGCGGCTTTTGCGGTTGCGTTGCGGCTTTTGTGGTTGCGTTACGGCTTTTGCAGTTGCGTTGTGGCTTTTGCATTTGTGTTGTGGCGTTAGCTGTTGCGTTGTGGCTTTTGCTGTTGCGTTGTGGCTTTTGCTGTTGCGTTGCAGCAAAAAACCC
>OMNN01055681.1:4679-15878 GCA_900302755.1 Chromis chromis
TATTCATTTTAGGGTCATAGAAGACTAAAGAAACTAGAAAATAGTGACATTTAAGTAGCTAGAATGAAAGAATTTTGGCTTTTTTCTTGAGTTATTAATCAATTATCAAAATAGCAATTAATTGAATAATCTGTCTATTTTTTTCTCAATTAATTGATAAACATTGATCAAGTGTTTCCCAAAGCCCATTGTCTTGTTTTGTCCACAACCCAAAAATATTCAGTTTAGGGTCAAGGATGGTAAAGAAACAAGAAAATATTGACATAGAGCTGGAATCAAAGAGATTTGACTTTTTCCTTTAAAAATTACTCAAAGTAAATAATCAATTATTAAAACGGCAATTAATTGAGTAATTTGTCTATTATTTTCTCCATTAATTGATTAGTTGTTTTGTTTATAAAATGGGGGGAAATGATGAAAAACGTTGATCAAGTGTTTCCCAAAGCCCAATTTAACATGTCTTGTTTTGTCCACAACCAAAAATATTCAGTTTAGCGTCATAGAAGAGTTAAGAAATAAGAAAGTATTCACATTTAAGATGCTGGAATCAAGATTCGACTCTTTTTTGCTTAAACAAAATCACTCAAAGTTATTAATTGATTATCTAAATAGCAATTATTCTGTCTATTATTTCCTTGATTAATCAATTAGTTGGTTTGCCTATAAAATGTTAAACCCAATGTCAAAATACCTGTTTTGTCCTCAACCCTAAACTATTCAGTTTAGGGTCATGAAAACAGTAAAGAAATCAGAAAATATTCACATTTTAGAAGCTGGAATCAAAGAATGTGAACTTTTTTACCCTAAAAACTTACTCAAAGTAATTGATTAGTTATCAAAATAGTGATTTATTCATTAATTGACAACTATTCAGTTAAGTGTTGAAGCTCTACTTTGCAATAAGATGCTACTGTATGTTTTAACTCTGTTTACTTTGTCCATTCATTTTGCAGAGGTGTTGATTCAAGTACATGATCAACCTGTAAGACACAGTTTGTAGTGCTGTAGGAATAAATCTTATACTGACTTAATGTGCCTATAATGCCGTCCGTTTAATACCAATGAGGGTAAATAACAACACACCACAAACTACGTCATCTGAAATGATCATAAAGAGTCTGAAGGGCCTCTAAGGTAACCTGCCAGGACAGTTTAACTACCATCACCACCAGCCGCTGTCTGTCTGTCTGTCTGTCTGTTCTTTGCTGCTCTCACTCAGCAAACACGTGATGGAAACATGTCTGTCCAGTTGTGCAATGTTACCTTTCTGCACACAGTGGGAAGCAAACAGTGGAGTTTTCTGTGGAGGTTTAATTAGTAAAGTAGAGCAAAGAGTCAAGAGGACTCACTGCTGCTCACTTCCTGGTTAGGTTACAGTGCATTTTGTTTGTACAGAGGTTGTAATGTCAGTACTGTATGTGTTGAAGTCATTTTGGAGGCCCCAGTTTGACTCCAGTGTAACCACTGCTTTGCATTACAATTTTTTTTTCAAGCAGTTTTTGCCCAAACGCTGTGCTGCCTCGATATCTGATCATTTAGTTCTCTTCACACCAAAAGGCTCGGCTGAACGGGAGGTTAAAACACTATGCTAGCTTATTGTTATGTTGTGTTTTGTAGCCTAGTAGTATGTTGGTGCCCATTTTTATCAAATTATGAAAAAAAAACCTGAAATGAAATAATGAAAAAGTGAATTAATGTTCTGTTTTTATCCTCTTTGAAGGTAATAAACTTAACTTTCTTACAATTACAGTGATAATTATTGTCCAGTCCAACACTGAAATATGATAAGATCAACTGCCTGCCCAACAACAACCATGCAGGCCTTCTCTCAGCACAAACACAACAGATTTACTGCAACTGTCATAAATATAGTACACTCACTGTTCCAATAAGTATTTCAAACATTCACACACATCTATTTCATGAGACAGGTGCGTAGCGGAGCATTTCCAAAAGTGCAAAAAATACATTTACACAAGGGATTTTCAACAAGACACAGGTCTACACAGATGACCTACTGTGACCTACTAGTTGTGAAATTGTTAAAACATTTAGCTATAATTGCAAGATAATGAATTAAACACTTTGTCTACACGACAAGCCTTGAAAATCTTAATAAAAATAAATGATTAGGTAAAACAGGAACCCTACAGTGTCTCAGGATGACGTCTTAGCCTTGCGCTCTTTTGCGCATGTGCGTCACTGACTTCCTGACCCGGCTGTTGTTGTTGCGGAAGTGCAGCCTGTTTCTAGGGTTTGAACTATCTTGTTAAAGCCTTTGACTGGCTGCTCCTCGGATCCTCCTCTGAACGAGTAATTATTTCTTGGCCGTCACACATGTGCGACTCCGACCCGAAACATTTTGTACCGGTTTGTGGGGAACCGAGCCGGGAGGGCGGAACACTGTCTGTGGGTAACATGAAGCTAAAGCTACACTCGGCTAGCAGCTGTTGCGCAATCTGAATCCGCGTTTTAAAAAGTAGAAGAAGTGAAATAAAGTGGGACTTACCGGCGGAGCCACCGGCGATGATCTGATGGGACGCCTCCCGGAGCATGCTGCGAGGCTTCGGGGTTGTCATTTTCACCGTTTAGTCGTCCTGACAAACCAAAAAGCAACACACTGACACTAGATCTGTGTATGTAAGCAGCTGGAAACGAGGTTAAAGCAGAGTAACGGTGTGATTTTAGTGTTAGATCCCTTTAAACTCACCTGTCCGGCTCCTGCTCTGCTCCGTGTCTCTGTTTGTGCGGCTCCAGCTGGAGTAAAGCGCAGCGCTGATATCTCTCCGAGCGCTCTCAGGCTAAGCTAAGCTAAGCTAATGTGGATTCAATTAGCAGCGCCACAAAAAAAAAAAAAAAACTCTCTCACCCTCCCTCCTATCCTCCTATCCTCCTATCCTCCTATCCCCTCACAGACATCAAGTGTGTGAACATTTAAAATTAAAGCCTGACCTCCCTCCTGTCACTGATCAATGTCAGGCAAACAGTCCCAGAATGAGCACAAAGGTCATTTTATTGTCATAAATGTCCATTTATAGTTAAACTCTATAGACAGGGATGACACTCATTATTATAGGCACAGGCAGCTTTGCAGACTATATTTAGTGTTTTATTTATTGCTATTATAAATGCAGGCAGTGCAGCAGTCTTGCATTAAACCAGAAAGTTAAAGATTCGTCAAATAAATTTAGATTTTCTTGTTTAAAGAGACAAACTCCTGTGAAATCTGAACTGCAAAATAGTTAAGTTTGTTCACGTACAAATTAATGACTGATGCAACTAGGGGTTATTTTAATTGTCAATTAGGCCATATGTCTTTATTATCATAATATTTTTTTAGATAGATAGATAGATAGATAGATAGATAGATAGATAGATAGATAGATAGATAGATAGATAGATAGAAATTTTACGATTGACAACAGCTGCTGACTCCTGGCAATATTTCTTATTTTTGAAGTGATGCTTTACTCAAAATCATACAGTCTGTGCCCAAATTGTATTTTTTAAGAATCAAGCCTATAGGATCTGAACTGTGGGGGGCAGTTTCGGCGCAATGGTTAAGTCTCTGGACTACGGATCAGAAGGTCAGAGGATCGAACCCCCACTGCAGCCATTGTAGCCATTGTTGGGTCCTTGAACAAGGCCCTTAACCCTTCCTGCTCCAGGTGCGCCGTAATGTCGCTGACCCTGCGCTCTGACCCCAACTGGGATAGAAAATAAATAGTTAAGTTAGATTTATTTACACTTTTCTTATAGAGCACATTGAAGACAACACCTGTTGCATCAAAGTGCCCTCCAGTAAAAAGGATTATGATTGGTGTTACAAAAGTGTAAATATTAGACTCCCTAAAGATAAATGCATTGGTAAAGGAAGACTGTTTGGTCTGTAAATAAGTAAAACTTGCAACTAGTTACAAAATGCTTTATATCTAATATTAATACAGGATGGATATTTGATAACATATGTCCCAAACTGATCATATAGAATAATCACAAGCATTTAGAGGAACACGTTATTCATGAACTGATATTTGCCCTTGAACATGTTGAAAACAGCCTACAGGTTGCCAGGTTTGCATAACACACATACAGTATATGAGGCCGTTGTCCCCCCTCAAACTGTGACTTATGTAAAGCAGATTTTAATGTAAAACAAACTCTGAACCCCGTCACTGATCAATATGAGGCAAACAATCACATAATGAGTACAAAGGCCATTTCATTTTCATAAATTTATGTGACCACACAGACTGTATGTCGACACAGATGATTATTATATGTATAATATGAGTAATAAAGACATTTTATATACTATGTTTAATGTTTTGCATGATATTTACATAAGAAATGCTAGTCAATCAACTTTCAGCAAGTTACAGATCAGCTGGTTCATCAAATAAATGCACTATTACTTATTTTAAAGGAAATATACGTCATCAAAAGTCTGTTTTTTGAGAAACAAACTCTAAAAGTCATGAAATCTGAAATGAAGTAGCCTATAATTAATCAGATAAATGAATAAAATAATTACAATTTGCTAGTAAAAGAATATAGTATGAAATATTGATGCAAAACGGTTGCATGTCTTATAACAAGTGTCTCAAATTGAGAACAATCCCAAGCATTTTGAGTAGCATACTTTTCATGAACTCATCCTTGCCCTTGAGCAAACAGTCTACAAACTGGTCGGCAGGTTTGCACAACAAACATACAGAATACGATGCTCCTTACATAAACCATAAAGGGCCATTGTCCTCTCTTTTAACTGCAGCTTATGTAACACAAATGTCATGTTTTAAAGACTTTTGTGTCTGTTCTCATTTATGCATTTACTATAAAGTAATTTCACACTGTTGATATCTTGATTTAACAGGTCATTATGTTAGATTCCCACTGCTTTAACACTTAAATGTTGTATTCAATCACACAGGTATAATGAATTAACTAGCACCTTTCAAACAAATAATTGCAATTCAAAGTCTCTGTATTTAATTAAACACTTATTGCTATAATATGGATCACTACAGCTGTTCAGTAAGGCTTTTTGCTGCGTACCAACACGACCTCGGCACAAAATAATAAAGTATTGAGAAGGCAAGACATCCCACCAGTTTAACTTTGGAGTTAAGCTGAAATTTTGCTTGTTAATTAAAAACTATTCCAGTTAACAGGAGCTAATGTGAGGTTCTTCAGATATGACATTCTGTTCACTACATAAACACATATTTAAAGGCCCAGTATGTAAGATTTAGTGGGAGATCTGATAGAAATAGAATATTATAATCATAAAGTAATTTATATTTTGTTTTCTTTAAAGTATAGCCACCCAAAAATTAGAATCACAGTGTTTTTGTTACTTTAGAATGAATCTTTCATATCTACAGAGGGAGCAGGTCGTCTTTCAAGGAGAACACCATGTTTCTACGGTGGCCCAGAAGGAACAAACCAAACACTGGCTCTATGGAAAGCCTTTCAAGTTTTTAGCGGCCACAGTAGCTTCTCCTCCACACTTAGAAAAGGAGGTTAATTTCAAAATCCAGTATTTTATTCTCTACTATGAGAAGGTTGGGTGTCTATGACTCACCAATCAAAGGGAGCAGCACTGTTTCTTTTATTTATAAAACCATTCTAAATGATGTTATCTGTCACTTTTAAAACATAGAAATATCTATACCATACCTGCTGACAAGACTGGATTTCCTTGGAGATCCCATTGATAGACACAGAATTGGGAAAAACACAGTTTTAACCTTAAAAAAGTTCACATTTCTGTTAAATGATTTTCTTTTTCTTCACGTTTCATAATTCATCTGCTTTGTGGCTCTGAATTTTACATGTTGAATGTTGATTCTACATTTTTATACTTGCATAATTATGATTAATATGTATTTTAAGGGCACCATTCTTAATGAGAATCCAATAGTTGTGTTTTTTTCCCAGTTAATCAAATTGCAATCTGCTATTTCACCACTAGAGGCCACTAAAAAGAAAGAAAAAACTTCAGTAAGTTGGTAAAGTATATAAAATATCCTCAAATACATATTTTTATAGACTAAAATCTGCCTAACAGTATCCAGAATAGTTCAAATTGACTCCACGTCACCCAAATACAAGAATAAAATGTAGATTACATGTTGTTTAATATGTAATAATGATCCAATAATGTAATATGTCATATAAGATACTATGCAAGATTGATATTTTCACTTTGGATGCCTTTGTACTTTTACATTTTGAACGCAAGATTTACTTACAGTACATCGGCACTGTGGTATTTAAACTTTATTTTTCCATCACTGTATTTCTGTGTTTTCTATAATAGTAAACTGAATATATGTGCTTTATACCGTCAGTTCAATGATAGTTGAACAATCAACATCAAACTGTGTCTGAAAAAACAGTAACAGCCATTTTTTTTTTTTTAATTTCTTTAATATTTAAAGCAAATTATCAATTAAAAGAGAGAATAATCCTAAGGTTAAATGAAAACCATACAGCCAAATACATATGAAATGTGATAAATCTCACAAATGAAAGATGCTTTTGATGTTTTTACTTGATGGAGAAGGAACACAAGGCTTTTTATGTTTTATAATAAACCCTGCACACACATTATTCTATTCTAGGCTCTTTCATAATTCATACAACGTACATAATGACACAGTAAAGGGTTTACTGTGAGGGTAACAAAATGTTCATCTGTACCACAACACTGGAATCTCTGACTTTAAATTCAGTTTGATTTAAGCTCTTATAAAGCATGTGGCCTGAGCCGTGTTGCGCCGCGGAAAAATTGGAGAAGTTATTTTCTTTTTTGATGAGAAACGAAGGCACGCAGAAATTCAGCAGCGAGGCCTGTAACGAGTATTTCACTCTGAATGAGAGCAGCTATGGAACAACAAGAGCTTCAGACAAGCCATAAAAATCTGGGATTTACAGCGTATATTTGGCAGGAGAACGCCATTACCACTCTGACCCCCTCGGATAAGAAAAAGCAGAGTGGCTTCCACCCCTGCAACCTAAACTCCAGTAAAACATGTATACTGGGAAGGCTGTGTACAAGCAGCACAGAGCGTAACTATGTGGTTTATGGACAGAATGAATGAGAGAAGAAGTGTTTTAGTGACATAGTGTGTAAAAACACTATTCTTTTTTTTCTAAAAGTGGGTTAAATGTGAATTTTGCTGCTATTGCATGCAGCTTCCTGAATATATTATGAAGTGCTTGCTGGCAGGAGTGTTTAGTTAGAGGATGGCCAATGGAGGGTTTGTTCCAGCAGAAGAAAGTGGGCCAAGAAAATGAGTGATGCGTTCAAGAACTAACTTTAAAAATGTACTATAAAAATGCTGCAACATTTTTTGTAATGACTTAGACGCATGCTCAACAAAAAATGATGTACGATTAAATACATACGCAAGAAATTTGTTGTGGAAAAAGTATTTGGGTTCAAGTTAAAGTACAAAAGTATCAGAAAATGTACTTAACTATTGCAAATAATAGTGATCATAGAGCGGTATGACACTTTTTATATACTAAAAATGTTTGGATCTGCAAGAATATTTTGTAATCACCACAGCTCATTACACAGAATAAAGATTAATATGTGGTTTTGCATTGATTTGCAGTATTGTGACATACAGACAGGTGACAAATTAAAGGAAAAAGCAACAAAGTGTCTGAATAAGGTGTTGTGCCACCAGAATAGTTTCAGTGCACCTTTGCATTGATCCTCCTACTATCTACAACTCAGCTGGAGGGATCGAACACCATTCTTCTAAAAAAATATTCCCTCATTTGCAGAGGTGGCAAATCCTGGTCCCCGAAAGTAAAAATCCTTTCCGTTCTAGATGTCTCCCTCTTCCAACACACCTGATTCAAATGGTCAGGATCGTTACCAGGCTTCTGCAGAGCTGATGATGAGCTGATCATTTGAATCAGGTGTGTTGGAAGAGGGAGACATCTAGAACGGAAAGGATTTTTACTTTCGGGGACCAGGATTTGCCACCTCTGCTCATTTGGTGATTTTTTGATGGAAAGCGCTGTCCTTTCACTGTAGGGGTCAAAAGACAGGGTTTTCCTTTAATTTGTCACCTCTTTAATACTGATAAAAATCATGTTTCAAATATTACGGAGTCCTACTAATGCATTCATATCTAAGCAGCATTTTAACCATTTAAGGTGAAATTACGTCCTTATAAAATGTGGTATGATTTATATTCTTAAACCTAATATTTACAATAGTAAGGACAATTTGGATAATAAATAACATTGTTGGGTCTTAACCGTAATAGTGACATTTCTCAGGTAAATTTACATAAAAAAAATAACACTGTAGGATCTTTAACTTTATATTCAAATAAGTGAGATGTATTTGTAATCTTACATTTTTATTGGAAAGCGCTTTTGGTCAATGTCTGTTGTTTTAAATGTACAGTATAAATACTGTGACTTGACTTAATTGAACAAATCAGATTATAAAAGCAGATATATTTCTAAGAATTGAATCTGAAAAGAAACTGTAGCTGTCAGATAATTGCAGTGGAGTAAAAGGTATTGTTTTTCCCTCTTAAATGTAGAAAAGTACTTCAAATAAGCACATTTCTCTGGTAAATGTACTTACTTCCCCAAACTGTTTGTTTCCTGTTTGTCTCAATTGTTAAAATGACTGCATTACATACATTAAATTAAAATGAGGGTTTAATAAAATCAGGCTCAGCAGAGGATTGTACCATTTATTTTATTACCACACGCATACAAGCGACACAAAGACACCATCTTCTAAACACATCCTAGTACAGAAACCAAACATACTCTGCTCTTAAATTACTCAGCTACACAAAGGAAACTGGAAGTTCTCGCACACAAACGTGACCACTGTGGAAAACAAAAAAATAACATTTCCTTTTTTAAGCCCCAAAAAATTTTAAAAAGAGAAAATAAATAACTAATACGAACACGAGCAAAAGACAGTGGTTTATCCAAAACAGTTCAAGTCATTAAAATATTTTGGTAGCTCTTTTCTTTAAAAAACAAAATGCTTTTTTTGTTAGTCTGTTGATTACTAAAACACTGAGTGGTGGGATTAGTAATGTACTGTTAAGTCTTGTGGGTTTTAGACTGATATGGAATTACAGGACGACCACAAAATGAACAGTTTCACAGATGGTTTATCCACACAGTTTATTTCCTCTTTATAACCAATTTTATTATTGTGTAACTTTACATTAGTCTCTTCTTTTGACCTGCTTTATGCAAAATGAGTTGAACTACACATTAATGGAAAAAGCAACAAAACAAAACAACGGATCCTTAAATTCGTTAATTTTATATGAAAATCTACCTTTTTGTTTTGTTTTTTACAAGAGCAGAAACACTTATTTAATACAGAAAATTAATCACAGACTATTTTGATGCTCATTTTAAGCTAAAAAATACCATATATTCTCAAATTCCAGCAACTTAAATATGAATTTTATTATGGAGTTTAATTCAACATATTTGGGCGTTTTAATGCTGTTTGAACAAATCAGAATATAGTATGTCAACTTAGAGAAGTCTGGAAACCTGTGAGAGACATTTGCTAATATTTTCATTAAGGTTAATCTATAATGAAAAGAACTGTTAGTCGCAGCCCTAAATTAGATTCATATTGGGATTATGTTGAATTAAGACACTAAAATCTATGAATGTGTCCTCCCACTTGTAACATCAGCTCCTTTCTAATTAGCCAGCACCTCTTTAATGAATTTAAACTCTGGTTTATTGTCATTTACGTGTGATAATTCGTGTTAATGTGACGAGTAGCGGCCATTTCTCAGGTCATCACAACATTTCGAACATAATTCTGACGTCCGATTTCAACAACAAACTCAAAAGTGACCTAAGAAAAGCAGAGTTAAAACACTTCTGTTAAAATAAATACTCTAAGAAGGCTGATCCTGACGTTTCTAAATCAAAATCTTCATATCAAAAAATGTTGAAAGAATGATCTCAGAGTACCTGTTTGTGTAAGAAAAACCAGGAAATGCAACCCAGTGCACTCCGGGTGAATGTGAAGAGTCTCCCTGTAGTTAAACAGTCTTTGTGGTGCTTCACAGTAGCGTCGGGCCCTTGGTGGTGTAGTTCATGGTGGGGAAGTGTCTGCTGTCGACGTCCCAGTGGCCCAGGGGCTGCTGGGAGGCTGCAGGGAGGCTGGGGTTCCAGTGGTTAATGTAGCTGGCCATGAGCAGAGTCAGCTCCAGAATCTGAAAGCAGGCCAGATTAATGGATTTAACACAATGATCCCAATGTGTTTCATTTGATTCTGGGGAGCTGAGGAGCCGCAGAAAATGCAAACACCCGAGAAACTGTGCAATCGAGAGCGATGTTAGCCAGATTAGCATCACCTACAGCAGTAATAGGACCCTGTGTTAAAGCTCCGTTGAGATTCTGCAAATGGAGCAAGAGAAACGAGCTGCTTTCTTCATTATCTCGTGTAAAAACAGATGAATATGGATAAATCAGAGGATTAGTTTCACTTTTATAGAACGTCAACACCTTGAACGCTCAGTCCCACCTAAACTTTCTGTTAGCTGCTGCTGATTCTTTAAATCACAAACCATTTTTTTAAAAGACCCACAAGTACCAACAGTAACACCTCACTCAATTTAGTTTCTTAACATGATATTTTTCACACAGTTGTTCCAGAAAGTGAATTACTACGTCCTCAAAATGCTCCTTTAAATCATAAAACAGCAGAATTCAGCCTTTTTCAATTCATGTTTTAAGGATGATTTCTACTGCTTGAATGCGAAAAATGAAAAATGCAAAATGCAAAAAATAAAATAAAATCTGCAAACAGACATTTTTTTTTTTTTTTACAATAATAAAATTCTTTTGTGACATCATTAATGCCTACACCGTAAGATATGGTAGTAAATTTAATAGTTAAGTGATAAGAAGTTGCATTTAGGTTGAAATCAAAATCAAAAATCAAAAAGATTACAAGGATTGTAGCACCACATTATGTAATAACGCCGCATTATGTAATAATGTAAAAAAAAATTCACCTCATTATGTAATGACGCCGCATTTTGTAATAGAATTCTTGAACGCAATATGTAATAAACATTGCCGCATTTTGTAATAAGTTGTTACATAATGCACCAAATTATTACATTTTCTTCATTGAAAAAAGTGCAACACCTGCATTTTGTA
>OMNN01055687.1:8793-26364 GCA_900302755.1 Chromis chromis
CAAAAAAAAAAAACAGAAACTGCTTTGGGGTTCAGAGGGATTCAAAATCAGTTTGATAGCGATTTTGAAGTTTGAAAAAAAAAAAAAAGGTTATTTAAGCCTAAATGACAAGCAATAGTTGGCCATAGTCCAAACTGATGCTACATTGCATGTATCATAACAGAATACAGTTAAAGGAGTAGTTTGACATTTTGGGAAATACACTTATTGACTTTCTTGCATGTCCTCATCCTATTCTTAACAGCCATGTAATCATATTTCCCAATATGTCAAACCATTTCTCTAACTATAGCATGAAATAACATGAGCAACCTACTTAAATGCTGCATGATGACTCCCTGCATCCCTGCACTAATGTTTTTACCTTGCACGTTCTTCCTTTCTCCCTCCCTGCATCCCCTATTTCCCACCTCTTTCCCTCCGTTAACAGCGGCAGTAACGAGACTTCGATCTGACCTGTTAGGAAAACCCAGACCAGCCTGCCCTTGTGAGAGGAGGAGCCCAAGAACCTGCTGGGGAAACGAGAAGGAAAGCCAAGAGTGGAGGAATAAAATGAAAACAACGATGGACGGAAGGGCGCTGAAGATTGGGTGAAATCTCTACGCCTGATCTGTCCATCCACCCAACCCTCCTCTCATGTTTCATCTCTCCGGAGAGAGCAGTATTAAACGCAGACATTAGGACTGCCTGAGACGAGAAAATAAGCAGAGATTATGGAACGATGTGAGAAATAATAAAGGGAATGCTGTGTTGGACTGTACCGAGAAACAACACAGTGGAGCCATGTGTGCCAAAACCACTACAGGAGATGTGGAAGATGAAGAAGGCCTCCCAGAATGCATTGCAAGGCCTGAAATGATGCTCCTCTGGTGTCTACGAGGAGCCTGTGGGGGTAAAGTTAGAAGACAGATGGACAATCACTGAACCTACGTGAGCTGGTACAGTTTCATTTGTAGTCCAAAAGGATTTCAAGGACTACAAGTCCCACGAGCCGTCAGACACAACCTGTTCTCAGTGACTTTTGAACTCTGGGCGACGCCACCAAGTGCTCTTTTTCTGATTTTTTTTGTACTTTTTAAACTCAAACGAAGGCTCCCGCAGCCGCTCAGTGCAGTGTATTTAGAGTGTAATTAATATGTAGATAACTTTAAAGGTGAAGAAGAAAAATGATCTATTTTGTATTTCAGTTGTCGCAAAAGGACGAGTTTCTACGCTAAAAAATAAAATAATTTTGGAGCACAGATGTGAAAATCACTTCATATGCTGGTTTAATAGAGAACACTAGTCTTCATCCTGGACGGAGGCCTTACAACTTCCACACTTTAAATCTGATGCAGTTGTGTATGAGTGCATGTTCACATAGGGCCTAAATGAACATTGATTTTGTGGAATGGAGAGGAGTTTCCTTTCTGTTTTTCAGTTCGAGCACTATGAACCTGAAGCCTTCTTTTCCAGTGTCCGTCCTTCCCATTTGTTGCTGCAACAAACACACCAAAGTCACAGTAGATAAGCAGATTAGCGTTGGGGTCAGTTCAGTTTAGCTCAGTTTTACGCCCAAATTCTTGACATTTTCTGATCTTTTTTTCACATAATGGACGGATGGATCTCATATGTTTGACAATTGATATAAATTAAGTGTTTTTTAATTTCTAACTCTGAGTTAAAAGTCAAAATGGCACCAACTCTACTGTATCTTGCAGCTAGTATACGGAAACTCAAAATGTTTACCACTCACTGAATGCCTTGATACCTTCCATACTGTCCTGCCCTCATGTAATCAATGCTGTTGATAAATGTCCTTGTGTTTTTTTTTGTATGATCCGAGACACTGGAAATGTTTTGTAACATAATGTATATTTATTTTTTATGGTTTTAAGACACTGGAAAGAAAAAGATGATTGTGACTGTAAAATTAAAAATGACATGATGAATTTTTAACCGTTGTGTGCGTTTACATGTTTTCATTTGTGATTTTAATGCACATGGCATGAATTCTGGCAAAGGTGTGTATTTTGGGTTTAATTTTGAAATTCCAATACTGCTATAGTTCATCTATAATACATTGTGGACACAAAAAAAGTTACACTTAGGACCTTAAAGACAAAAATGTCCGATTTGAAACCCATTAAAACTGTTACTTTTAAGTCCTAGTGCCATTACAGCAATAATATTGCATTCTGGAGTCCTGGCTTTAAGAATGGTAATTGATGAATGATTGATGAATTGCAGATAAAGAACAATACTGTAGAAAGCTGAAGGGATAGGTAAATAGAAGGCTGGAATAATCCAAGATGGATGACTGAATTCAAAAAAAGGTTCCCACTGAAGGACTGTGCATGCAAGAGAGATGATGTCTATACAAGGTAATGTATTATAGGAATTAACCCAGCGCCTCCATCTGTGTTACTGTGTACACACTGGCTGAAGCCCCCCATCAATGTGAAGCCATTCAGTTATTAGAGACACTCTTGGTTGATCTTTAAAGGGAATTTGTGAGGCAAAATGTTAATTTCATGCAGGAGAATTTTAAATGTTTTTTTCTTTTATAACCATCTTCTGACCATTTTTTATCAGACTGCTGCTCCATCTTTATGTGCAACACAAAAACTGCACTGCAAGTATTTACCTGCAGCCCACAGCTAGGTTAAGCTAACTAGCCTAGCCTAGCCTAGCGTAAAGCCATGAAACACAAGGAACCTGATTAGCTTAGCCTAGCATAAAACCAGGAAACTAAATAGCTTAGCCTAGCATAAAACCAGGAAATACAAGGAAGCTAATTAACTTAGCCTAGCATAAAGTCTGGAAACTCAAGGAAACAGGTAGCAGAGCAACCAGGAGAGGCTCCAGGACCTGACTGGAAGAAAAATAACCCAAACCCCGTTTAAAATGTCAAGTTGTCATTACTACAGTTGTGTTTTTGACCAATTAAGCAAAGAAGGTATAACATGTTCAAGGGTAGGTTTGAAAGGAGTTGAAATAACTTTTATTGTTTATTTTCTTTAAGCTATTCTAAACTAGCTAGCTGTAGCTTCATGTTTACCATTCAGACATGAGAGATGTATCAAACTTCTCATGTAAATTTTATTTTTTATTGAAAATGTATGGTTACCTGACTTACATTTGCTTATGCTTATTAAATGTGAATAATTTCAACATTGTGCTACATAAGCTCTTCAAAAACTTCCCTCTGAAACTACTTTGTTGTTTGATAAATGAAGTTCAATGCGAGGCACTAAACCTTCTCCCTCTTCCACATTATTTACATTTTTTCCACAGCTCGGTCCACTTCAAGGCCTGGCACTTTGCTCTGGTATTCCAAGGTAAGCCGGCTCCATGCAGCCCCTGTTTGTAGGAATTTGTCTTCAGGCATATGCACCAGATTAGTGGATCAAAGAACAGAGTCAGGCAGGACCGTGAATGATCCATTTGGTTGAACTGAAAAGAAGACGTCGGTGAATTATAACTGCAAGGTCTATTTTCCGTCCACGTCTCAGCACAGATAATCCAGGTGGACTCAGGTATAACAGGTATTTTGGAGGGTCAGATGTTGTGTCAAGGCCTGGAAGTGACATCTGTGCCAAGTCCGTGACAAAAACACATACAGGTGCTGCCGCTGGGTGTTGCCAAATAAATGATTGTGAGCGGGCCGAGTGAAAGGTAAGATGGCAGCGTCGGGTTTCACAGGCCTATTGGGTGGTTAGTTGTCATGCCAACTGAAGCCAGGCCTCCCCTCAGGTGACAAAGATAAAATAAGGAACCTGTCAAAATACGGCTCGTTGTGGGATAAGTTGTTATAGTGATGAAGCCTGCACATCTACAGAAGCTGCACTTATAGTCTATATTTCTATATCATATTTATGACATTACGCCACATTAACTTCCATATCAGCAATTATTCTGTCAAAACAGGCATCATTCTGTCAGGCTGCCCGTGTTTTACTTTGCAATAAAAGCTTCAAGTTGAAACCTGAGGAGTTGAGTTCCGGTCTCTATCAGAGTGACCCTCTGCCCTCCTCTTTATCTGTGTCCCATCACAGGCAGGCAAACTAAATAATTCAGACTCATGAGAGCCACAGTTGGCATCCTGAAGGAACTACTGTGTACGAAGCACATGCAGCCAGGAGGGGAGTGGATGACTGGTGCAACTGTGCCATCTACTGGTGGAAAATGCAAAGTCACATGAAGATGGAGTGTGAGCTGCATTTAGGAGCTTGTGAGGGAAGTTTTTTAAAGGATAGAAGTCATAGAAATCCCTTAAAGTGAGACTGTATAACTGTATAAGAGCACATTTTTACTGTAATGAACACAAAGTTTAATTAATAAGTGATAAAAATCGCTTTTGTTCAAAAATAAAATGCACAGGGCTTTACTAGCCATAAACTGCACTGCATACACCGATCAGGCATAACATTATGACCACCTGCCTAATATTGTGTTGGTCCCCCTTATGTGGTCCAAAATGCTCTGAACCATTGGGCATGGACAAGAGGAACTCTCAGGGTGTCCTATGGGGTCTGGCACCAGGACCAGGGCAGTGGATCCTTTGGGTACTCTGGCTTGTGCAGTGGGGCCTCTGTCAATCCAACTTGTTCCACTGCATCCTGTTGATGCTTGATCAGAATGGAGTCTAGGAAGTTTGGAGGTCAAATCAACATCTTGGGCCATTGTCATGTTCCTCAAGATGTTCCTGATTGGTTGATGTTGTTGCCATGTGGTGGAAAGGACTGTTGTATATACTGGCCAAATTTGAGGTGTCCTGGAGTTACCCTGTATGCGCCTATAGCGTTTGAAAATGAGCAAAAATCTGCAAAATCCTCACAGTTAATGCAAAATGGCGGACTTCTTGCACATTTTAGAGTATGGCTGTCACTGACTTTTTTGTGCAGCCTGACGTCCTACATATGCCTACCGAATTTCGTACATGTAGCTCAAAACTTTGTGGTCAAAGGGGCTGTTTCAAATTTTGCAGGGGGCGCTATGGAGCCATTTTGCCACACACATGCACAAGTAAATGGTAAATGGTAAATGGTAAATGGTCTGCACTTATATAGCGCCTTTTTCTACCTTAGCGGTACCCGAGGCGCTTTACAATGTGTTTTGCATTCACCCATTCACACACCAATGGCGACAGAGCTGCCATGCAAGGCGCTAATCTGCCATTGGGAGCAACTTCGGGTTCAGTGTCTTGCCCAAGGACAATTTGGCATGTGGGGGGCACCAGGGATCGAACTGCCAACCTTGCGGACAACCCGCTCTACCACCTGAGCCACAGCCGCCCATAAAGTACCATAAAAAATTTTTTTTTTCATCAGTCCTGATGTGTGTGCAAATTTTCATGACTTTTTGAGCATGTTTAGGCCCTCAAAAATGCGACTGTTTTGTCGGCTGAAAAATAATAATGAGTGCATTCCAATAGCGTTCTACGCACTGTAGTGCTCGGACCCTAAATATTCGGTTGGTTTCCAAAAACTGCTTTGGAGTCAATCGTGTCCTCAGAAGGTAACCTCTAAAACACCTCAAAGAAGAAGAAACAAAGAAAACTTTACCAATCTACGAGAGAGAGAAAATGGAGAGAAGTCTTGTTTTCAGTCGGGAAAGTTGTGATTATTCTCTCATATCAGTTGATATCGGCCACGTTTCATGCTGTGAGGAGACGAAGACAACGAAGAAAGCAGAAAAGCTGATCAAAGTTAAATATTAACTATCGGAAAATTGAAAAAACATGTTTCTATCTCTTGATGTGCACATTTACTCTTCTACTTTTGCAATATTTGGGGCTGTTTATTCAAATTCTGCCATTTCCGTTTACTTTTTCTAACGCAAAACTTCAAAATATGTCACGGCAACACAGATAATAAAGGATGCAGTGATACAAACAGAATATATTATTACTACTAGAATATAATATTACCAGAAGACGACAAAAAATAGACTTTAAAGTTCTGACTGTCACCCTTTTCTCAAGAACCGCCTTCACTCATCCAAACATGAATGAATGATGTCTTTGAAGCCATAAAAGACATGAGGGCAAAGTCTCTCAGCTGGATGCCACTTCTTTGTCTCCGCCTCAGAAAGTGACAGAAACAACCACACTGCCATGTTTCTGGCCTCACGTCGGATCTTTTATCTCTTGTGCACTCATCTCCATAACGCTCCCTATCAGCTTCAGGTTGGTGCCGGCTGAAGCACAAACAAATCTCGCGGATGTAACGGCGGCGTGAACACTCTCGCCCCTGTTGTCCTAATGGCAGCATTCTGTTGGAGGGGTGATTGAATTAAGCCGGGCGCTGATTGCTCGGCACATTGATTAATGCTGCCTGCTGCGGTTCGGTGCGTCACAGTTCTGCTGCTGAATACAGATGAGACGCCGCGGACGCTAACAATATGAACAGCTCATCACTGGCCGGCTGCTAAATTAGCTCATACTTAAACTTAGCGCCGTACAAACTTGCATCTTACAAAGCCAGAGCTGCAGATGTTCGGCTAACAAGCTATATGCTAATGTTGCTTAACATATGATGGTGGACGGGAAACTGAAACTGCTGCTTTGCCTTATTTAAAAATTTATCAAATATAAACCCTTTACACTAACAAGAATCTGTAAAATGCAAAAAATTCTGCGTTCCTTGGTGCAACCATGAAGCCATTAGTGACTCAGCTGCGACCAACAGTAACGTGACAAAAATTCAGGAACTTTTTAGCTGAACTACGGCTTTCCCACAGTCCTTGAATGTGTGGTTCAATCCAGAAAACCAAAGCAAGTCTCAAAATCACTTTATTCTACCTGCCCCTCTTACATTTTTACTAAATATAAACTGTTTGCACTAACAACAATCTGTAAAATGCAAAAAATTCTGCGTTCCTTGGTGCAACCATAGAGCCATTAGTGACTCAACTGCAACCAACAGTAAGGCAACAAAAAATTGAGGAACTTTTTGGCTGAACTGCGGCTTTGAATGTGTCTCAAATATGTGGTTCAGTCCAGAAAACCAAAGCAAATCTAAGCTTCAAATTGCGATATTTCATCAAAATCGCTTTATTCTACACGCCCCATTAAAAATGACTAAATATAAAATGTTTGCACCAACAAAAATCTGCAAACTGCAAAAAGTTCTGCGCTCCTCGGTGCAGCCTTGAAGCCATAAGTGACAGAGCTGCGACCAACAGTAAATATTCATGAACGTCTCGGCTGAACTGCAGGCTGTGTTTACAAAAAGCAGATAGAAGACAAGTATAGAAACAAATTAGAGTGATTGAAAGGAATATAAAACATACTTGAGTAGTAAAATAAATGCAGCATGGCTCAAAAATGGTAAACAGAGGAGCAAGTTATTGGAAGATACATTCAGCATGGTGAAACATCTTTCTAGAGTTGATGTGCAGAGTAGTGTGAAAAACACAAGAGTTTGTAGAGGTTGTAAAAATGTTGGTAGCAAAATATTTATAAAATGTGAAGCCGCCATTTTTCTTTCAGTTTTGCTAACACCTGTGAGCACTTCATTTCAGTTTTTTTTGTCAAGTTCAACTTTTGTTTTTCGCTTTTTTTGTGAGTTACGGCAATATAAAGTCCTGAACCTCTATGGAAACAGAACAACCATGACTAGAAGTATAGAGAAGTCAAATATGTTCTCTGTACAGTATGATGAAAGTTGACAGCTGAATTTTCCCTGAATAATTATTTTACAAAAATTGGAATAAAATATATAGAAAAAACATGTACAACATTTTTCCAAGTGTGCACAGGTGTTACTCTGCACAACAGCTCTACAAAGATATTTCACGGTGCTGAATGTATCTTCCAACAAGTTGCAGACAACTAAATGCTCCCTTCATATAACTTTTGTTATGCTGTAAAAAAAAAAAAAAAAAAGCACATTTCTGAGTTCTCTCTCCTTCTTCATGGTTGTTCTGTTTCCATAGAGGTGCAGGACTTTACTCCGCAATGCAAAATGAGCCCACAGTGAGAAACAAAAATGTGACAGGAGCATAAAACGGCCATAAACTGCTTGAAGTTCAGACGGTTAAAGCACTCCAGGGGAACTGCAGGTTCATTAGTACGCACTTTTATATTAAACAACTTTCTTCCACTGTTTAAATGAATATTCTAATTAGAGCAGCTAATAAGTCTTAATACCCACCAGGGGCTTCCAAACAAGATTACAACTCACACTTTATCCTGTTGCACTTGATGCATTAGTAAATAATTGCCTACTTACGCCTCCAAAAGACATGCAGCAGCATCATCCCACCGGAGACATGTTTCTGTCCACCCGACAAATGCAGCCTCACATAGTCTCACATAACGTGTCAAAAACGTCCAGAAAAACAGAGCATGAACTGAGTGTCGATGACAGGCAGCTTCAGAAGCAAACAACTTGAACCCTGCAGCACAAGACAATGAAACGCTTGGTTTGGAGTCGGCACTCTGAAAGCCGGAGTCCAGTTCACAGCGGTTTAATGTCTGTGGATGAAGGGTCGAGGGGGTTGGAGGGGAATCCCCCAGAATGCCTTGCTCTCCATGACTCTCTCGCTCCCCTTCCTCCCTCCTTCCTCTCCGGGCCTGGCGTCGGGCCACGGCGAGCGAGGGATTGGGAACGGACGGGAAAGAAAACACGCTGGAACAACATCACCGCTCTGCCTCGCGCTTCCTGTTTGCCCTCCCCGTGTCATTTCCTGCTCGGAGCGTGCACATTTTCTGACCAATTCCGACGTCAGTTCCAGCGTCCTTCAAGGCTGCTTACAAACTGTTACATCAGACTTTCCATCTGCACCTGTCCTGCTTCATTCACGTCATTGGCTCTAACCTCAATTAAAAGTTCGGCACCAATTTTTTCCAACTAAAACCTAAAGCACATTTGGGAATAAAACTAACCTCATACTTACAGAAGTCTCTTAGTGGTGCAAGAACTTATTCAATTCTGGGTTTTGGTTGCTTAGCATCACTCTTTAATTCTTATTTAATGCTATTTTGGGCATTTTAACTAAACTCCGAGTAGTTTCTTGACGTTTTTACTCACTGTAGGCTCATTTTTCACTCCAATATGAAGTCCTGCACCTCTCTGGAAACAGAACAACCACGGCTAGAAGCAGAGAGGACTGAAAAAAGTGCCAACAGTTTTACCAATACTGGAAAAAGTATAATAGATAGTTTACTACTTACATTTTTGCAACCTCTTTTTTCACACTACTCTGCACATCAACTCTGGAAAGATGTTTCACCATGCTGAATGTATCTTCCAACAACTTGCTCCTCTGCAGACCATTTTTGAGCCATGCTGCATTTATTTTACAGCTGAAATATGTCAGTCTTTTTTTAATTTCTTTCCATAGCTGTCTCCTCTCTGCTCTGTGTAAACACAGCTTACAGTTCAGCCAAAAAGTCCCTGAATTTTTGTCATGTGACTTTTGGTCACAGCTGAGTCACTAATGGCTCCTCAGCTGCACTGAGAAGTGCTGAATTTTTTGTTTTTGACAAAATCTGGTTTATTTTTGTCAGTTTTTTAAATTGACAAAAACAATAAAGAGATTTTGATGAAATAATAATTGCAGAAAGATGTTTCACCATGCTGAATGTATCTTTAAATAACTTGTTCCTCTGTATATTAAGGGCAGTGGCGGCCTAGTGGTTTGTGAAGCAAACTTGTAACTGGTGGGTCGCCGGTTCGAGTCCCTGGACTGTCAAGAGGTTGATGTCCCATTCACCACCACTGTGGGCCCTTGAGCAAGGCCCTTAACCCCTGACTGCTCCCTGGGTGCTGCACCGCGGCAGCCCACTGCTCCTAGTATGTATAGTTAAGGTTAACTTTGAATAAGATGGGTCAATGCAGAGAAGGCATTTCCCCAAGGGGATCAATAAAGGGTAGATTATAGATTATATTGCTTTTGAGCCATGACACATTTATTTCACTGCTCAAGTGGCAAAGTTTTGGCTTTAAAAAAAAAAAGAGACATGCAGCATGAAACGATTTTGAAGAAATATCATGATTTAAAGCTTAGTTTTGGTTAATTTTCCTGACTGTAGGACTGTCGGAAAGGTGAAAATCAGAAAATTCTTCCTGTTTTTACAGTTTCTGCCTTTGATAAATGGTGTAATTTTGGCATTTTTAAAAATAAACAATGTGCTTTTCACACTCAATGGTGGGGCTTTGGGGTTTAGAGGGTTGACAAACTGTCCACAAACCAGTTGATGAATGTTGATGTAGCACATATTTATTAAAACATGCAATTAAATTAAATCACCATTTGGCTTTTGAAAGCACAATATTTCATATTTATATTACAGACCAAAGGGCCTCCCATAGTCAGCATTATGTAATTAAATACAAAAATTGCATGTAATCAAACTAAGTGCATCAGTGCAGATCCGAGCTTTGCCGCCTGGAACATATTTCACTGACAGTTTGTCCGACTGTTGTGTGTTTCATCCGCTCTGGACCACAATGGTTTGGTTTCATTTGCTGCATTTTTGCATGCGGTTTGTTTGGCTTCGCGCTGCCCCATAAAGTGCAAACCGAGGTTTATAAACAACACACATGATTCATAAGTGGCACTCTGTCGAGACGGAGTTTCATTCCTGCAGCCATCACAGCATTGTTTCAGTACTTTTCATAACCACTTTCACTTTATTCTGACCTAATATTGTCGTTTCTGTTTGTCCATATCTTACTTAAGCTACTATTTCAGCCTATTCTGTAACTTCAAAAGACATGCAGTGTCTTTCTATGATGCTCTTTCTAAGGTTTCTTCCCTTTTTGACATATTTCTGGAGCTCTTCTTTATCCGAATTGAGGGTGTAAGGATAGAGTGTAGGGTATGTGGTACAGATTGTGAAGCCTAGAGAGAGATTTGTGAGGTTAAATTGATTTTACTTGGGGCACCTTGCTAACCCAGCGCTTTAAAGCACTGAACCGTGTCCAGTTCAAGTATGCTCAGGGACTTTTGTTGCATTTCAATGCCCCAAACTGCAGTTTTCCTTCAACCTATACATCAGGATGGTGTGCTTCCCCAGTGCAATCCAACGTCAACGTTTGTCTTAAAACGCCCATGAAACATCCGTAAAACTTTGACTTCTAATTAGGTGTGTGAAGGAGAACGTAAAATCACATTCATCTTCCTCGAGGTCAAGTTAAGTCAATTTTATTTGAATATCTTAAATCCACAAATTTGTCTCAGAGGCCTTTTTACAATTTTACACCATACATCGTTCTTTATCCTCAGACCCTTGACTGGGGAGATGGAAAAATGTGAGAAAACTCCAGATGAGTGGAAGGATCCCTCTGGACGTAAAGATATGCAATACGTGGCATAAATACAGAGTAGGGAGACGAAGAAGCAGTAGACCTTCGTTAAATAAAACTGTCTCTTGGTTTGGACAGCTGGTCAAACTAAACTAGGTGTGTTAAAGATTGATTGTTAATCGATTAACTGCCATTAATAATTTAGCCGATTGAAAATAATAATATTAAGTGGTGAGGCAGAGAACAAATGTGCATGTCAGAAAATGTATCGTAGATTAGCTGTAGTACCTGGTTGAGTCTCTTAGTGTTTAATGAGATGGAAAACTGCAGTTTGTTTAATACTGTAGCATTGTGGGGGTTTAGCTAGCAATGGGCACCATGACAAAGACTCCTGTGACAGTTAATGGTCGTCCAGCTAGAGCTCGCATTTTCCAACCCAACCTACAACCAAGCAGCTAATGTATCCAGGCCATTTTAACAACCAGTGCCACATGCATATATAACGATTAGTCAATTATTGATTATCGGTTAAAGAGATTCTTAAAATTTTGCGTCTCTAAACAGTATATGTGAGTTAGCATATTTAGTATATTGTAAGTACATACAGGCCTCCATAGTGTGACCACAAATCTATTAAGCATGGCTAAATATTACTAATTACAGTTGTGTACATGATACCTAATAGGTTCGGATGGCCAGCCTTGGTAGATACTATAATTTGGTTTCAACTGAGGCATTACTTACTCAACTAACTTACAAAATACTATAAGATAAAACAACACAATCCACATAAAATAAAATAACTAATAAACAAATACAAAACTTGCTTATAGGGGATCCAGGGAATCCTTGGATTTGTTGGGTTTCAATGTTTTTGTAGGATCTAAAACTTTAGCTCTAAATTAGTTAGGTTATTCTCCATAATTAATAACACTGTAGGGTCCTAGCCTTTATATGCCTTATTGTCAGGTTAAGTAGTATTTTATATAATTGGTGTCGCGTTTTAATCCCTAATATGTAAATTACTCAGGTAAAATCACACCACTAATAACACTATAGGGTCTTAACGCTAACATTTACAATGATATTGATAATAAAACTGAACACTGTTTATAGTATGGCCAAAGAAGAGCTGCCTTTTACTAACGTTTGTTCTTTTTCATCAGGATGATCTGGAACTAAACATTTATCCACACATGTATTTGTGTTTACAATCATTTACATTATGTGTTAAGACATTACCAATATGTATGGGAACTGCTCCAGTGCAACTAATGTAAAAACTGAGTCTGGGTTTTAGGTATTTTTACATTCTGAATGGCAAAATGCTCCAACTAAACAATCCAAATATAGCCTCAACCAAAAGCTAATATATCAGGAAACCAATAAATCAGCGTGACTGATTTTCACTCCACATCCAGGACCGGGACTCCCTCAGAGCTTCACCTCTCCCAGGCCTGCATGACCCAGACTTCATGTTTAAAATAGAGGTTTAAGATTCAGGCATATCCACAGCGAAGACATGTGTGTTGTTTACGTAAACAACAACACACACACACACACGAATAAACAGCGAGCAAAGCAGCAGAGCACCGAGGCCGAGCAGACAGCCGAAGATCTACGACCTGCTGCCTGCGTCACCGGCGTGGGAGTCCACAGATATTACCCACAATGCCCCACGCTCACCCTCCCGGTGTCTCACACACAAACACATGTGCATTCATACATCACACAGTCGATCAGGTGTATCCTGCCTGACATCGGTCGATAGGCCGCGCGTCGTTTATCACGGGGTGACGGGCGGCGAGATGTTTGTCAGCCAGCGATGTGGTTTCTCTCTGATCAGGTTTACTGGAAGACGGCTGGGAGGTTTCAGATGTGGTTTCTTGTCGCTGATAAAATTATGACACCTGATTTCAAGAAATTGCAATGACATCATGCGTCATGTTTGTGTCTTTATCTAAATTGGTTTCCTATCTGTACAAAGCACATGACTGTTTCAACAGTATATCTGTTGTTTGCATGAACACGAAGGGTGTAATGGTGCAAATATTCATCCTGGTACTGTCAGTTTGGAATGCCCTGTAACCCAAATAGTTGATCTAATTACAGTCTATGTCTGTCATGGTATGTAAAATATTAGTAACGTAACAGGTTCTGCATTTCCAGTGAACAATACACTCCTTATCTAAGAATTTTGACCATTTATAAACAGTAGTTTATAAACAAGTAGACATCAGACAGCTGAAGCAAATTTAATACAGTGACTTTCATTCAGTAATGATAGGTAGCTTTTACAAATAAACTAATTAGAACCCTTAAGTAACTGTTAAAACACTGTATCCTACAAATAAAAGCTGAAAATGCCAGAAAAAATAGGTTAAAAAATAGTGTAATACTATAGTTTTCAAAAACTGTAAAAATAATTTTAAAAAACTGCAAATTGACCCTTAAAATAATTATATTTTAAATTGATTTAAATACAATAAAATAGTGTAATTTTATTGTAACACACTGTAAAAGAACACTTTTTTTTAAAACAGCTAACATGTAAATATTTTTTTCTGATATTTTATTAGCTATTATCTGTAACTTAAAACTGGAAAAAAAATTGGCGAAATAACAGTAAAAACTCTTAAAAATCTATCTTTTTGAGTTATGACAACTTTTAATTCAGTTATGTTCAACCAATGAACTCCACTGAGTTTGGGGAATGAGACTTTCTTTAACAATAAAAGGTTTTAAATTACCATCTAATTAATAATTGCTGGGATAAACACAACTTTTTAAAATTGATTATGCATTAAAAATAAAGTTGTTCCAAAAAGTTTTTCCACGTTATAAGATGGGAATTTTATGTTTACCACAGCTATGAACACAAGTTTGAAAGTCAAAGTGTTTTTTTGCTTTTTCATGTTTGTTCATGTGGTAATTAATTTAACAGCAAAGTTAATCAACATGAAAGTCGCTGTTAGACAGTAGAGAGGTGCATTTGTTTTTTAATCCTTACGGGCGGTCAGCAAAAACACCTGTAACTCCTTCTTATTCCTTCTTAACAGCAAAAATACTTTTCTAACATGTATCATGGGTCGCCGGTTCGAGTCCCCGGACTGGCAAGAGGTTGAGGTGGGAAAGTGAGAGCGACTGCTTGTCCCAGTCACCACCACTGTGGGCCCTTGAGCAAGGCCCTTAGCCCCTGACTGCTCCCCGGGTGCTGCACCGTGGCAGCCCACTGCTCCTAGTATGTATAGTTAAGGTTAACTTTGAATAGGATGGGTCAATGCAGAGAAGGAGTTTCCCCAAGGGGATCAATAAAGGTTAGATTATTAGATTATCTCCCTTGTCTTCTGTCGAATTTGTTGAAATACTTTTTACACCACGACTGGAATATTAGCTTGAACTGTACCGTCTTCTCTATAATACGAAGAAATGTTAAATCCAACTGGACAACAACATTTGGCTGATTTCACGCCACATCCCCAAAAAACAGAAACATACATTTAAAGACAGAAGCCACAAGTTCAAACCAACACTGCAAAGGCTTCTTCTTTCCGTCCAGAAACCTGTGAAGTCCGCACATTAAGTAATGATGAACCAAACTTTCTGAAAGCAGCAGCGCCGCTCGGCTCACCATGGCAACAAACTACAGCGAGGCCACGAGACCCCTGACGGCGAGGAAACATAATTTCTGTGAGTCAGAGAGAGCCAAATAAAAAGAAAGGGACATTTGTGTGGGATGGTATTAAAGTTTCCTGGTGCAATTATGTTTAAAATAGACATAATTTATCCCAAAAGCGTCTCCGTCTTCTTCAGATGTTGGCAAGTCAGCACAGAGCAGCTTCTGTTCGTCGTAAATCTTCGTTCTGTCTGGAAAAAGTTGGTTTTTCTGGTTGAAACAAGTCACCAGTTTAAATCTGAACAGTGAAGACTGAATTTCAATGAAACTGCACTGAGCTCTCCACCCTTTAAGCCTCAAATGAAAGTAAATTCTCTTTATTTTATGGCTTGATAATGATATTTTCTCTGCTTGTTGCTCCAGTGAGAGAGTAGACTCACATCCAAAGTCCTGCAGAATGTGGTCTGCAGATATTTTGTCATGAATATTGTGAATAAAGTGCAGATATGGGCCACAGCAGCCATGGATAAATCCCCAGGCTCACCTTGAGGTGCACAGAATTGCTGGAAAACCTGATAAAAGTGCGACAGTGTGGACAATTTGCCCGGCAGCGGCGAAATAACCTGGTGGAAGTGCTAATTTTGCAACTCTGAGATGGCTTACAGAGAGGGTTACACCAGCCAGTGGCAGCAGCAGCAAGGAAAAAGGTGTAAACTGAGAACTCCATCCAACAAATCCACAACCGGAACCCTGCAAGTGCAAACTGTGCATGAAGGTACAAGTCTGACGTGGACTTTTTAACTTCCTTAATAAGATGAAATTCATGTTAAAACAGCAGTTTGAGATGAAACATACAGCGAACAGTGTTTTCTGTCCACGTTCAAGGTACTGTCAGGGTTCACCAGCATTAATACCCATTGTGATTTGACCACAACAAGGAAAACTACAACAACTACACAGTTTACAACCAGGACGACCCATATCTTAAAAAAGGAGCAACAAGAACATGTAGGACGATCTGAGATGCTAATGCTAATGCTAATGCTAGTTGGTATACGAGTACAGAAGCCATTTGGATTCAACGTCTGCACATAAAATGATGCATAAAAGCTGTGCAGGATCACGTTAAATGCAGCAAAAATATAGAAAATAAGGATAACACTGGGCCAAATAGTGGCAAAAGAAACAAGAAAGGCCTAAAACATGAGCGCTATGGGCCCCACCTGGTATCAAACAGTGGCTAAAAGTGACATGATTGGTGCCACTGTCCAAAATATCTTGGAAAACAATGAAGCTGAATCAAAACCAGAAAATTCATAGGCAACTACTTTAGAATCATGTGCAAAAAAGCAAGTATTTGCTGTTTGTCTTTGCCCTGGATGGCAGTAAATTCAGAATCTTGGAGAGTATTGAATTGATGGACCAATTAAAGCTAGACTGCAGCACTTTTACATATAAATAACAAGCTGCCAAACCAATCAGCTCCACGTAAATCTATGTATTTCACAATATAACAGAGTTTTAATGTCGTGAGTGTGTGTCAACAGTGTTTGTGTGATTAAACTCATTGCCAGAAGGGGTAGATAAAAGTTTCTCACCACAGGTTTTTGGTTCTGAAGAGGTTATGGTGTCGATTTTACTGTGTCTTTAGTAAATATAATACCTTAAAAGTGATATAAATAGTTGAGATTTTAAAATAATTCTTCTTTTTTTCATCTCCGCACAGCCAGAAGTGGGCGTGACTTTGGTTTATCAGTTAGTTCGGTAAATGACAAACCCTATAAGTGTGTAGGAAGGGGTTCACCTAACATGCAGCTCAAAGATGCCATGAATTCAGCTTAATTGGCCTTCAATCCAACTCTATCACAAACATCAGCAACACTGACTGGGCCACATCAGATTTAAACTCAAACGACCATCTTAACTCGACCCTGGTTCCAGCAAAGGTTGTGTTCAGGTATGTGGTCTCTCCTGTGTGTCGCAGTAACATTATATTACTTATTAAATCTCTGCAGCATGTTCACGCTGATGCCCTGAGGACAGACTGTGTGGATCCATTTCCTCCTGCTGCCCTGTTTACTGGGAGATGTAATCATATTCCAGCAAGGCTTCCTTCCTGTAACCCTCCACCAACCCCAGCCTCCTCCCCCTCCTCTAACACACACACATGCACGATAACGCGCACAAACACAACAACGCACCTCCACAATCGTGACATCCGAGCATCTTTCACCACAGCAGGAAAGGACAGAAACTGCAGCGAGGGAGGGAGGGATGGTGGAAGAACAGCATTCCTGCAAACTGGCATCGCATCACACATCTAACACACAGTTCAGTCGACACAGAACGCACACCGGCGAGGTTTGAAATAAAACACGACTTTGGTGGAAAACTGACTGGGGGAGATGGCGCTGCTACCAAGGGCGAAATCATAACATGCGACCAGTGTCTTTTAAAATGAGCACTGTAAAAATAAATCTGTAAAGAAAACAGAAAGGTAGCAGAACGGTGCCTGAAAAATATATTTAAAAAAATGTGACATTCAACAACTGTAAAAACTGTGAAAATAAATATCAGGGGGAAAAAAATTAAAAAATTAAAAATAAAATGTTGCCTCTTTTTTTTTTAAACAGTAAACATGTACATTATTTTTTTAAATTTTATTTTTAGATATTTTTAAACAATAAGAAAAATCTGTGAAATAACAACTAATTGTTC
>OMNN01055690.1:0-21017 GCA_900302755.1 Chromis chromis
GACTAATAGTGGTCTTGATTGCATTTGGGATATGACATTGACATGGAGCATGAGACACTGATTATTCATGTCCCTGTATGCAATAATGAGATAATTAAAACCCTTACTTCAGATTGAATAGATCTAAATGGATGTATTGTAGTTGCAGAGTAGAGAAGCAGTATCCATGGTCATGTTTGACACACTGTCAGAACATGTATCATCATCCAAAGAGAAAACTCAGTTTGTGTTTGTCCATCCATCTATCTATCTATTCATTAGCTATACCCAGATTATTCTGTAGACGCCCGTGGGAAGCTGGACTCTTTTCCAGCTGACACTTGGCAGAGATGTGAATATGTAACTGTGGCAGGTAAAAAATACTACAGCTAGTGTATCTTAATTTTTAAAAATCAGGGTAAGGCCTTATCTGGCTCATAACCAGGATACTGATGTTCATATAATGTACTCACAAGTGATTAGTCTTGATTTTGACATTTTTCTATTTTGTCTGTAAAATGTCAGAACATGGTAAATAATAACACTGAACACACTATCACTGATACAAAATAATGCAATAATATAAATCCTCAAATCTAGAAAGCTAGATCCAATGGATGGCTGCTATCTTTGGATGAAAAAGGACAAACTGTTATCACTTTTTAAAGGAAAGTTGACAAGGCAAGTTCTCATGATTTATGGAAGGTAGTATTGAAGTAAGGGTGTGTAATATTGATATGACTTCTGATGTGTGATACAATGGCTTAAAGAGACAGGCGGTATTAACAGACATTCACTGTATCTGTCCAGTTTGATGTTTGCATCCAGGATCTGGTGCGTTGTGTGGCTCTGACAAGGCTAGTGTACGGGGAGGGACACCTGAAACTAGCCCAGGCCCATGTCAGGTTGGCTAAAGCATATTTCCAGTTCAAAGGTAAGACTAAAAAGGTTCAGTGAGAATTTGCTATTACCTTACCTTAGACTGGATTTGAACTTGAAGCTATTTTTGCGTACCCCATACAATATATACATACAAAGCTCATTATGATCAGTCCATGTGTCTCGTTGCGTCGCAGTAATTTAGCTACTTTCGTAATAATTCATTCAATGTGTTATTTTGCTTGTTCCTCTAATAAACACCAAGTAATAAAAATAATTGCTTTTTGTATATGCTGTTAAGAGGACGTTCAGTTAGTTATTCAGTTTGTCAACATTGTTGTCTGTTCTCTAGGCTGGGCATTGCAGGCACAGGAGCACTCAGTCCTGGCCAGAGAGCTGCTACCTTTCTGCTGCTCCGTCACCTCCTGCAGACCTGAAAAGTTTGAGGTTCTCACATGTCTCCTGAGCATAAACCTCACACAGGGAGGAGCTTCACTTCTTACAGACAAATATCCTTTCCATGATAGCTTTGACTATAATTTATGAGATTGAACATGGATATCAAATAAAAAGCTGAAAAAGTCCTTGACTGGTCAACTTTGGAGGAGGCAGAATCCTCTTTCCTGGAGGCAGAACACATCCTGGAGGAGCTTCATCAACACAGTTCTATAAGCCAGGAAGAGAAGATAAAGGCTCAGTTGGAAATCTCCACCGGTCTATGCAGGTACAGTTGTAGGGGAAAAAAATATCCATCCATCCATTATCTACACCGCTTAATCCTCTGTAGAGTCGCGGGGGGGCTGTAGCCTATCCCAGCCGACTCGAGCGAAGACAGGGGACACCCTGGTCAGGTTGCCAGCCTATCACAGGGCTATACATAGAGACAGACAACCAAGCACACTCTCATTCATACCTATGGACAATTTAGAATAATCAGTTAACCTCAGCATGTTTTTGGACTGTGGGAGGAAGCCGGAGAACCCGGTGAAAACCCATGCTGCACAGGGAGAACATGCAAACTCCACAGAGAAAGATCCTAGCCGTCCTAACCGGGACGCGATCCCGGGGATCTTCTAGCTGTGAGGGGACGGTGCTCACAACCAAGCCACCGTGTAGCCCGGGAAAAAAATATAATAATAATATTATTTTTGAAATTATTTTTCGTAGTGCACAACAGATATGTGGTCAAAATTGAAAAGTAATAAATATGCAGTTGATTAGAGGCTTTAATCTGAAATGTCTTCCAGTATTATGTTCAAGCTGAGACAAATAACTTTGCACTATTCCAAATCAAAAAAAGTAACAGGTTAGATCTCCAGTGGGGATTCAGAGTATAGCCTGGACCATGAGCAATATCTGTTATCTCTAAATATTAGTTTTTCTAAAAGTCTCCTAGTTTTCACTACAATACTTTAAGTTTGTTTAAGTTTGGCCACAAGATGGCAATAGACTCCAGCAACCTTGCACAGAGTCTGCCTTTTACAATGTTTTTTTTCAGAGAGGGGGATTTTTGCTGACTTATTTATGCTAGTATAAACACCATTATTTCATGTTCTCTTGAAAACAGCCTCCTATCCAGTCAGGATTTCCCCTGTTATTGTCCAGTCCAATCAACGCTAAGCATGGGTGTTTTGTAATGATGCTTACAGACATGATGGGTGGGGTTGCTGCATGTCCACTCAATCAGTCGCTGATGGAGCAGAGGCACAGATAGAACTGAACGATTTGCCCTCTTTTAAAGCATTTCTTAACAAACTCTCTGCCTTTTATTCATTTCTTTTTAGCTTTGCCTTCCTCCTTTGTTCTAAATCTTCTTGGCTGCTTGAGAGAGTGTAAAGCCCTTAGGTACTGTGTTAAATCTCTGCTGATTTATATATTATTTATTAGTTTCTGCTGTTTTAGAATAGACAATTGTAACCTGATGGTGGTATTGTGCAACTGAGGTCCCAGGGGTAGTACTACGTGCTGAGGAAAAGATTAAAGAATTAAAAGGATCATGGTGGAGACACCTACACAAAGACCAACTGGAGTACAGATTGATGGTCTGTTACGGGAACTGTGTGGCCCAGGAGTAAAAAAAATAGCATCCACTTGTCACAGCTTAAATCACTGGTGGTGAAATTAGAAGCACAACTGGGAAAGAAAATATAGTCTTGCCAGGGTTTAGACCATCCTACTAATGTCTTCATGTTTATTTCGATCCTGTTAATCCTGGTATGTGAGACGACTACTTGGTATCAAAGGCATGCATCTCGACTCAGTAAATGGTTAATGCTCTCACTTCAATTCGAGAGCACCGGGGTGAAGTGAGCTACAGCTATAGGAATTTGTAAATTATGCCATCTTGATCTGTTTCAGAGAGTCAGAGTTTGTTGACATGATGTGTGTAATTGAAAAAATGTGCAGACTCTGGCTTGTGTGTAAGCTTACTAAATCTCTTTTGTTAGGTGATGACTAAGAATTTGGCATGCGTCTAAAGCTCTGTCAGTCAACACTGTTGTGATGGAGGGGAATGTTCCCACCAAAGCCTGGAACAATGAAGTAAGCTCAGCTCTAGCTATAGATCCTGGTCCAAACATTCTGCTCAGTTTGAGATTCACTCTCAAGGTGTGCACTCGTGATCAGTCAGTTGGGATATTTCTATCAGGGGGAGCAAAAGCTTTACTGCTAGGTTTACATTTTTGTTTGTGTGTGTGTTCTTTTATTCTCAGTCCATACCTGCTAAGATGACTTTTTTTTCTTTGCTTCATTGTGTCTGCTGTAATAAAACTGCAAAAAAATGTATAGAAATTCTCTCCACCCATAGCTTAATTTCCATGTTCATGCATCATATATTGGTGCACTCTGTTTACCAGCTTGTTGCAAATAGCGTTTGTACTGTTAGCAGTGGTACTGTTCCGCTGTCCTTATTGTATATGTAGGCTAATAACTGTATAGTGTATGCAGCATGTATGCTCTCATGCTTGGATCCAGTTTCTGGTTGATTTCCTTTCAAAAACGTAGCTATTTTCAATCACCCCGTATTTCAGCTGTAAAAGTTTCTCTGATTAGTTGACTGAAATAAAACCAGCAGGGACTCTGCTGTAGACGGCCACGGTTGAGACCAAACAGGTCGTTTAGTATATCTCATTTTCACTCATATCTACCTGAGGCACCCAGTAAAAAGCCCCATCAGTTAAAATGCCTTGTTTAAAGCACCATACGGTTTTGCTGAAGCAGATCGTTGTGTTTTTGTCCCTCTGTTTTCACTTTGGCTCGGCCTTACTGTATCATTTTCCAAATGAGAGCCCAGCAAACTTACGTCAACCGTTTTCTGGAAACATTTACAAAAGAGCGCTGTGTGGCTTGCTTGGCAACACATCTACAAATCCTTAATTATATTAATTCCCAGCAATGTGGACTCTTGGTATATTTCAGTGGGATGTGGCATATTACTGCTCCACCAGGAAGTGCGTAAGGATGTAGAGTGAATGAGAGGATAGAGAGGCATTGTGTCTGTTTGTCCATGCAGTCAGAATGGTAGGACTCGAGCCATGCTGGAATGTAGCTCTGCTTCAGCCATCTCTGCTGCCCTAAAAGGACCTGAAGTGCCTGCCCAATGAACACTTATGGGTGGGGCACTTCTACTATCCATCAAGGCACGTTAGGATAATCTTAGATTCATGGGAAAATTCGAAGAAATGAGCTTTCACCGTGTTTTTGTAACCTGCGCTGCTGGTACATAGCCACTGAGCCATAAATACCTAAATTCATGTGGTCCAGAGTTGTGAACATGACGTAAGACTGGCAAGCTTATATTTTTGGTTCCCACACATGATGGTCACAGTAAAAACATTTGATTTACTCATAATACTGGAAGGCACCTTAGATAAACCCTTAAATCAAATGGGACACTACCACAGACTGATTTTAATGTGTGTTGTGACTTGTCATTTAGAAAACCACATACAACCACTGTATACTCTGTACAGTGTGGACAGACTTCTGAAAGGGGGTTCCCCGTACTATTTTGTGATAGTAATGTGGCTACCGACTGTATAGTGGTGAGCATTTTGCCCTCTGACAAAGGCCACCCCCTTCACTGGAGAGCTGAATTAAATTTAGAGTCCATTAGACGGTTAGTGCCACAGTGTGATGGATCCCGTGTCCTTGCAGTGGATAATGCAACCATCCACTTTTCCGCCCTCGTGCTCTGTAGTAGCCAAAGCAACTCCATCCAGCATGACAGGAAAAGACTGGCTTTTGAAAGAGCAAAGAGCACATGTAGCTTAAAAAGAACACGTACACAATTGGGTGACAAATTGTTATAGATGCACTGAAGCTATCCTTGTTTTCTCAAGTACTGTGCTTAGATCTCCACCTCCCGGACTCCAAAAACATCCCCTAATTTAGACATCATGGAATGGGAATTCAAACACACTGAGGGGGTTAAGAGCAGTTTAATCCCAAAGGAAATTGAGTTGTGAATGCATGCAACCAAAAAGAGTTAGTAAAACAACTTTTCCCTATTATAGTCTGCACTGCACCAGGCTTTAACTGCAGACATCAGCCAAAGTCTTCCCCTCTCTGCAAGGCCTCATTTTGGCTAGACACAAAGTAATTACTTCAGTAACAAGTAACAGGCTCATAGCATTGAAGTAGCAGGTGTGTTGTTATACACTGTACCGTAAATGAATAAAGGCAAAATTTAGGATAATATTTTAATTATGCTATTTTTGGATTTAAAAAAAAAAAGATTTCAAATAATATTTTGTTGATCCCCTGCAGAAAAATCAAAATGCAGTGACAGCTACGGAATGTGTACTGCAGATATAATGGTTTCAGTATATCCTAGTCCACTATAGGCTTGTATACATGGCTATTGGTCACTGTCAAGTCATTTTGTCCACCAGTAAACAGAAGATGTATCCTTCTTCTATGATGGATTAACATGCAACCAATGTTTTGTGGACAGAATAAGGCAACATACTAAATTTTCAGTATATGCTATCACAATGGCCAAATTATAGAAGTTGTAAACATATGAAGGAGAACACTGAGCAACATCCATGTGACATCATTATGTTTGCCTTTTTGTCTCTAACAGCCAGCCTGTTTTTACGTCCTTTCTGCTCTATAGGGTCTATAAGAGACAGAACAGACCAGAGGCAGCCTTGAGCCAGTGTGAGAGGTCTCTGCAATTGCTGAACGATTGTAGTAAGCCAGAAAGGACTTGCGCTGTTTATAAGGACATGGCAGTCATTGAACAGGACAGGGGTCATTTGGACCGAGCCATAGAGCTTCTTTCCAAGGCAAGTAGCGTATCACTTAGACCACTTTCACATCACAAACAACTCTTCCGTATAACATACACAAACATGTGAGGCCTTCTTTAAGACAGTGCCAAGCTGTTTTATTAGGTAATGCTGCTACACCTCTTATCTGGTGGTACGTGATCTGTCTTATTTCACATTGTTGTTTCTGCTAGGCTCATTCCATTGCTATGAGTCACAACCCAGAGGAGCTAGAGGGGGCTCAGATCTCCCACAGCCTGGCCCTCATCCTTTCTGCTGCAGCAGAGCCCCATCACAATGGTGAGTCTATTCACATAAACAGGCTTGGCCTGAGCAATATGCACAAGGGGTTAATTAGGACTTGAATATCCCATTGTCTTCCTATATGTCAAATTCTTTAAGATGGTGTTATGGAAACTAGCCTTATAATAGTCTTTTGAAGACATGTCCAACTTCAGCCCTGTCAAAAATCTCTAGGCATCTCTGGTTGCTATGGAAATCATAACATCTGGAAACTGTGAAAAATTATCAGCTTGGGTTTATGGGGAAAATGATGATAGCAGTACAGGTTTCCAGAATCAGTAATATTATAAAATTATTGCCATAAATTAAGTTCACATGCATAATTTTTTGTGTTTTCCCCCATGCTGCTGTAGAGTCTGCAGGTCACTACTTTGAGCAGAGTCTAAGTGCATACAAGAACTGTGTAGGTCCACAGGATCCAGCCTTTCTTGCTGCCCAGGATGACTTTTGTCGATTTCTCCTCGAGAATGGACAGCAAGAGGTGACACACACAAACTAAAAATTTTTTTAAAACCAGCCACATTCAGATTTTCATTATTCTCGCGCATTTTCTTCATAGATTAGCACCACGAAAACGTTACCTCAGAGTCTATAATTCTCAGGTTGTTGGTTCAATTTGCAATAGCATGTGACTCTTTCTGCAGATGGTAAGAGATAATTCATCTATTTTTAATGTACTATTGCAGAAGTGTGTGGGGATCCAGAGAGCCTCTCTTCAGTCTAAAAGATCTGCATTCGGTGACTTGAGTGCTGAGGTAGCAGACACCCTTCAGCTCATAGGAAGTGTAGAGATGACTGAAGGCAAGATGAACCAGGCCCACAGGACAATGACAAAGGTAATTGTATGTTACCAAACACGCACAACAAACATAATGTTTTTCTTGTTTACCACCTCATATGAGTAATGCTGGACAGAGTAGTAGCTGCTGTCATTGAACGTGACATTGTTCCTGACAAACTCTTTGGGAATTTTTATTAAAGCGCCAGGAGTCAGCAGGTGTGGCCGCCTACACCAGTTAGAGGGCGAGAGGACTGTTGAGAATATACATAAAGAGTCCCTTTCATTTAGTGATGAGCTATTTCCACCATCTCTCTAGAGCTCAGTGTTATCAGAGTCGCATGCTAATCTTGGAAGGGTGCAGTGTGCAGAGCCACCCTCCCTGGTGTAAAATATCACACACAGTGACTTTGTGTTTCTTTAGTCTGGATGGACCCTGACAGATGGGCAACACAACTTTGGAAAGAGGATGGCAGTTTGCTAACTGCTGTCAATTAAAGGGACACTGACCCCAATTAGTTTAGTAGGCCATCATGTCCTTTGAAACAAAAGTGACATTCTTCTATCTTTGACCACACAGGCATCAAACAACGAGCAGCAACACAAGTTAATCTAGCCATGTTTCTCCTCTATAGTTATTAATGTATTACTTCATTCCTTATGTAACATACTGTTTTTGTTTTTAAAATACTATGACTGAACATTTGCCACATGAGATCACTTCTGCCATCAACTAAACATACTGATATACACCACGAAAGGGGGCTTGCTCCATACTAGTAATGACATGCCTGTAAATAAAGGAGCCTGGTTGCTATGTTGTGTTGTGTTGTTATTGCTATCTGAGTGCAGAGGGGGTCCAAGTATGACAGGGTACATCAGGGCTCAGTCTTTCGGCACCACGTACGACGAGTAACCTTTTTTAAAGTGCACTGACACAGAGCAGATATATCCGGAGTGTTTTTTTATGGCTGTCATCATGACACCAGTTGCACTCTGATTGAGTAACTTTTGCTTTTCCAGTGGAAAACTGGTTCGTACAGTCGATACTGTGCACAAGAGCTACTAAAAACAAAGAGAACAATGGTACCCACACAGACACACATTTGACATTCCCCCTTTCCTCTGAAGTACTCCTGAAAAAAGGGCCTTCCATTACATCAACCTTAGCAACAGCGAAAACATTCAAGAGGCCAGATGGATCTGTTCCAGATTACCAGTGTTTTACTTTCCCTGGTGAAGAGCGAAGCTTTTCACTCCCTATTTCCCTGCTTTTACAAAGTTCCCTTCACATCTTGCTATTTATGATGATTGCAGAAATAGCTGGCAGGCTTTTATCATATCTGTTACATCACTGTCACTCTTTGTGCGCACGTTGTGAAGTCATATACATGTGTTTACTGTTAAATGTTCTGACGTTTCTGGAGGTTAAATCAAGTAATACTTTCTTACATCATAGAGCCAAGCAATCTTTGCTCATTTCACTAATTTAATTTAATCAAATACATACGGAATGGAAAGTGACTCAGGCTGAGTCTCTAATTTGTTACCTACCCCTCAGATTCCCGGGGTGTTGGTTTAGAGTCCTTGCAATAAATCTAGGAGATCCCCCTCATTGACTTGATTCTCCGACTGGACAGCGCAGGTGTTATATAAACCTTGGACCGCTACAGTGGTTATTTTGGTATGTTTAGTGCATTCACATGTTGCTAGGAAGTGTTGCTTCCCCTCTGAGTATGAGTTGCCCCTCTCATCTTTCACTGACCACTCTCTCTGCTCTCAATATTATTTTTTTTAATTGTAGTGCCTGAAGATCCAGAGTTTGTTGTATGGTCCTCAGCACAAGAAGACGAAAGCCATACAGAAAGCTGTGGACATGCTGGCTCGGTAAATCTGCAGAACATGGAGTTATATTTATAGTTAATTAAAGTGTACTTCCTATTAAGACATTTCACTCTCCTGATAATAAATTGGCAATTAACAGTTTTATTTTAGTAGTATGATTAAGTTTCAACATGTCAGTGAAACAACAGACGTGTACGAATGCAGCTCGTGTTTTATTGATTCAACCATGTACTGTTTTTCAGGGCACCAGAGGTGGCTGAGAGACTGCAGAGGCAAGGTAGAAGGAAAACAATACCTCACACTTTTCCACTTGTACCACCCAGTGGTAACGATGATCACTCCATGTCTGACTCTTAAATTGTCTTTTCTATTTTTGTCACTACAATAATGTTAAAGGTTTGTCAAGAACTACTGATATACTGTTTATTGTGAAATGTATCTGTCTTTATAGTGCAGGTAACCTGCCACTGCCTAAAATCAGTTTGAATTGATCATTATGTCAACTAACCTGACTTGTTTTTGTCATTTTGTACATCAGGTGAAATAAGATAGCCTTAAAGAAATACTCAGACAAGACATGCCCACAATATGTTTTAATGATGTTAAGATATTAAGTAATTTTAGTAGGGGCTGGAACCAATGTCAACCAAAGCAAACTGTCATTTGTTCAATACAAATCATAATGTCAATAAAAACATTGATGTTGGTCTGTCCATTCCACATTCATTAAACACTGACAGACATTTTTTAAGAGATTTTCTGTATGCTTATGTATACAATTTGTTCATGCTATGAAATGGCACATAGTATCCAGATTCCACTGTGTACACACATATAAATATACAGTTTAAGTGCACCGATGTAATAGTGTTTGTGTTTAAATTGTTTGCAGGTAAGAAAATGTATGGAAAACCGCTATATCTGGGCACTTAAATGCAACAAATCCTTTGAATTCCGGTTTCTGTCTGTAGATTTGTGATTATTTCAAATGAATATATTAAGAAAAGCACTGCATTTCTGTTAGATATTGCATTTATGCATTTTTAACATAATGTCAAATCTGCAAAGATGTTGCTCAGTAGTTACAAAGTCTAAGTAATACAGCCATTTAGAGAAAAAGTCCAAAGCATATAGTGTAACCATAGTGTTCCATTTCTGCCTCTACAGCTAGTACACAACACAACAAACCCCAGTGAACGCTCAGTGCCACTAAGCTGATGATCCAAAAATAGTCGTAGTCATAAACACACTCTTAGGTCAGAGCAAAGGTGAATCCTTCAAGCCAACACTGTGATGGCCAACAAACGTGGACAAGCAGGACATGCCATACTCAACATACATCACAACCGGATGTGATTACATTTCACAATTACTAGACCTACTTAACTCATTAAGATTCTGACTACTGCTTATCAAATTGAAAGAAATGTTTGGAATTCTCAATGGCACAATCTGCAATTTTGAATTTCTAACCCACAATTACATGTTCAGACTAAATTGTTCACTTTTGGTAATGTAGAAATGTATGGCATTGGTACACACCATGTAAACATACACTTAGTAGAAACATGTTTCTCATAAACTGCGCTGCTTATGTAACTCCGATTTGGTTGAAATATAGCTGATTCTGTTTCTTTCAATTATTTAAAATGTGCCATTAGTTGTGAGTAAATAATCACTTTTAAGTGCCACGGTTAGTTCAAAGTTTCTTAAGACAAATGTCAAAAGACATCTTGTTTTTATCACCCCCACTATACTATACAAGCGTCACTCTGTTCTGTACACATTAGTGACTACTTCTTAAAACAAACCACTGTGTTCCTCGATCTAATACGTACTAACAACATTCCATTTTGTAGAGGTGCCCAAGACACAAGAAAAATTAAAGCTCCATTCTGCTAGTGGAACAGCACCTCGTGCCTCCAAGTGTCCTGTGATGGTCTACATAAAATGTTGACCAAGGACTCAACATCATGCCAAATACAGCTATGAAGTGATGGCCTGGTTTGTGGTATGCTGTAAACTGCAGAATGGGCTGTTAAAGCTGTACAGCACAGGTTAGTACAAAAATAGAGGGATCTAGAGAGGATAAACAAAGCTATTAGAAGATAACCTGGTAGTTATGAAAAGGTTAAACACACTAGCGCAACACACATCAGTATTGCCTATCATAAAAAATAGCTACAATATGTTGATGTTTCAATCGTAAGTTCATCTAGTCCTTATTAGTTAGTATTGAGTGTTTTAGTACTGCTGCAGTTAATACCAAAGAATATGTATTAATCTGGTAATTTTTAACTAAATAACTGAATTTTGCTCCAATATTACTCCAAGCTTTAGGCAGCACACTTTAAGTATAGTAAAAGAGCACACCAAAAATCACTTAGATATGTGTGACTGCAGAAATGACAGCATTATTACAGTGTGTGGACTGCAGCATTAGGATAACTCCTGTATGTGAACTTCAACATACAGTCATACATTGGCAACTGTTGAGTTTGAAAATATTTCTGACTTAAGTCTTTTTCAATCTTCTGAAGGGTTTTCAAGGTAAATTGTTGCAACTCTTTTCTCTTGAGAAACCTTCACTGGCGTCTCCAAGATGTGAGACTGCAGCTCTGGCTCTGAGGTACCCTCAGCATGGCTGCCCTGTACGTCCATCTGGAAGGTGATGGACTCCTCTGGCTGCCCCAGTTTAACGTATCTCTGAGTGATTTCAGATGTAGATTCTCCTTCACTGCCGAAGACATCAAAACCCCCACCATGAGAATCATCATCTTCAACAACTCGGATGCTGTACCCTCCTCCTGCCCCGCCCTGGAAGGCTTTCTCAAGCCCGAGGTTAGAGGATCTGAGAGCTGCCATGATCTGGTCTTCAGACAGATCATCTCCTGTATCCAGCAATCCAGACTCTTCCAGGCTTTGAGAGACATTTAGCTCTGCAACTATAGTCATAGTTCCATTGTCAGTTGACTGTTTCACATCGACAGCCACATTCTGTGGACTTTCACTGCTCACTTTTGTGAGGAAAGCCAGCTCCTCTCTCAGTGGACCTGACACGGAGCTTTGTAGCTTCTCAAGAGCCCCCTTCAGCTGGTCTTTGGGCTCCAAAGAGTCCTCTCTCAGGAACTCAAGCACCGACTCTTGCACTATAGGTGAGACACGAACCTCTTCTTCAATGATGCACTCTGGAAAACTATCTTTGACAAATAGGCGATCTCCCGACGGGAACTTGTATTCATCACTTTCCTCTACAGTCACTCTTCTCAGGGGATGGCTTTCATCTTGATAATACCTCTCATCTGACAGGTCATCTACAATGCCATAATGGCCATATGAAGTTATTCCACCACCGTCCTCAGGTTCAGAAAGATTGTCATCTGGTGTGGAGACAAAATACCCATGAGAATCTTGGTCATGGGAGAAGTGTGAGGATTCACTCTCTCTTGAGACCTCTTGAACTTGTACATATCCACCCTTGGACTGGTCTGTGCCGGTTATGGAGGATTTCATGGCATCATCATCGCCCCTCTGAGTGTCATGGGGGACATTTTCTAGCTCCTCGATTTGGAAATATGTCGAGGGTTCATAAAAACTAGATCTGGACTTCTGTTCAACCTCGAGCTCCTCATCACTGTAAGACTCCACCGGTTCCTCAATGATTTCCACATTGACCGACTTATTTTCTAGGTTTTCTCCTCCCTGCAGGCCACTTAGCAGATTCTTGATCATGCTTCCTGTCGCTGTATCCTTGATGTCCTCCAGTGAGACCTTCTTCACACCTTGACTCAGTATTTCATCCAGAGCAGAGTCCTCAGAAACATCCAGCTCTTCCTCCACTTTGGACTCCAGCACAATCTGTGTCTTAGTTGTTCCATCCTCCTGCTCAGTTTTCTCCACATGATATCTGATCTTTGACTCTCCTGATGAGCAGACCTTAGCATCTAAACCTGCTGGTTTGATCACTTTCTCAATTATCTCTTCTACAGACACAGAGTCTAAAATCTTTTTCTCACTTGGGCCTATTGTAGACTCTGTTCTTTCTTTCTCCTTGGACTTGTCATAAACGCTGCCTTTCTCTTTTTCATCTGACACTTGCTTTTTGCTTTCTGTCTCAGTTTTCATGCATTCGAGGTTCATCATTGTCGGTGAAACCACTTTTACTGATTTGGTCTCTGCTATTGAAGATTTGACGGGACTGATTTGGCTCTCTACTTGTTTGATTTTCACAGTTGTATCCTCTGCTTTTGTTTTCTGCACATTCTGACTCATTTGCGTTTCTCTTTGGCCGATTTGTTTATCTTTGGTGGCGGTAGCAGGAACCGAAGCGGCAGCCCGAGCTTTGTTAAATGAGATCATGTCCCTTCTGGATGTCGGACTCTGATGGCGAGTTCTCTCTGCAACTGAAATAGGAATGACCCTAGAGGGACTTCTGGACCCAGAGAGAGGCACAGGGGATCTTCCCAGGCTTGATGTTGGTGGTGAGTACCTTATGTCCATATGTTGTCTGGTGGTTAAGGTGGAAGCTCTTGGAGTGTAGGGTTGGGAAGGCATCTTGATATCTGAGAAGTAGTTAGCATGAATAATTTATGATGCATTGGCATTTTCTATTGAGTGTTTCAGAATAATATCTAAGCAAATTCTCATTTAACCAGGTAGATATAATTATCTGGTGATCACTGCATAAATAAAAATAACTGAGTAACACTTTTCAGTAATGTACCTATTATTCTTTCCCTCTGTTGTTGATTCCCCCTCCTTTGCCCATCTTGCAGACCTATTCTCTCACCTTCCAGGAGAGCCCTAAACAGAGAAAAGAGACAAGACAAAACACTCCTGAAGACAAATAAAGCAGCAAATAAGTCACGATAAATCAGACTACCCCCATATTTTAACAAAAATGTTTTCCCACGCATTTACAAAAAGAAATCAAAGACAAATACCTCACAAGACGGTGTACTTCATTCAGCTCTGCCATTTCAACTCTCTCAAACTAAACTCAACAGGCTTACAAGACGGTATGAATCCAGGACCTGGCCATATAGGGTAGTAATCATCAAAATCATAACAAGCCGCTGTCATCTAATAAATACTTTTGTAAATGCTGTTGTAAGTAGTTTAAGCAGCTCACCTTTCCTTGGCCATGCTTCAACAAGCTTACAACAGCCACAAGTGCCACAAAAAAAGAGCAACCTCTCTGGAGAGTGCCTTCCGAAAGACTGACCTAAAAATAACGACTACAATGCGGGGCAGACCACGCTTCCCAATGAATCCTAAAGCAAAAGCTGACTCGTGACACGTACAAAAACACATGCTGCTGCCACGTCTCTGAGCAAGCATTCTGTCTATTTAAAACACTCAAAACAAATGTTGTTGTGTGCCTGTAGAGAATCTACTATATACAGACGTAGTGTAGTAGTTAGTCTTTTGAAGAACCTCCTGGGAATTGACTTAATAAAATGTAGGTATCAATTAACAACTCTGTTGAAGACTGTTGAAAGACTGAAATATGAGGCAGAAGGTTATGATTTAACAATGGTAACTTCAAGGATATAAACTTCAAATGAGAAAATTCTGCTTATTAACCGCTTTATAAATAGCCTTGTCTTTCAGTAAAAATAGTCTGTTAGTATGTCGCCACGTGTGATCTGGTTATGTTATGAGCATGAAGACTAGATGTACTATGCTATAATTGGACAAGACATGTCTTATATAATTCATTTGGCTTCATCAACACAAATCACAGAGAAAGTTTTAACAACTTTTTTAAAGATGTATGTACAGTATGTGTAGTATTAATGACAGTATATGTCAGCTAATCATTTTCAGTTTATCTAACTAAGGGTGAAGTTCTTATATAAGAGCACTTAGTGCCAATGCAAGGAGGAAGTGAGCAACTGATTTATCCTAATGTGAAATTATGACATCATTAATTAAGTAAAGAGTAACTTCAGGAAGAGAGCGGTTTGACCAGTGATCTGCTCTTGAAAGCATGGAGTTATTTCTGAAGAAAGAGCATAAAACCTTTAAAGTTTAGCCATTTAAAAAAAATAATTCACCAAAAAATTACTTATTATGTAGAGCTATACATTTCTGTACAGGCTGTACTCATACCTGCCCTTACAGAAATCATATCCAAGCTTCTATCACTTATTGGTTCAACTTAAAGTTTGTCAGTTAATAAGATTTGTGATGCTCACACTTCTTAAACTAGACTAACATTTAAAGGTTCCACATTGTGCCACTTTTCAGAAAATTAATGAAAGTCTCACAGGTCCCCAGCATGTCCTTTAATTTTTCAGCTCAAAATACTGCAAACATGGTCAATTTTACCATGACTGTACTCTGGTTTAGCCCTGTTTTACACAGACTCTTTCAGTGTTGATAGCGTTAAATACAATTGAGTCGCTGCTGTCCACACCCCCTTCAGGAAGAAGACTCTCTCTGCCTCCGGGATCGACAGCATAGAACAACACAGGTGGCCACAAGGCAGCCGACATAGCTGTGAAATACCAGGACATTTTATCTCTTCTAACTTGCTGTCTGAGTGATCATTTTACATGGAAATATCACCATTTTCACAGCACCGTTGTTTTCAATTTATATGTCTGGTGAATATTTCAGACATTGTTCGACTTATAGTTTAGGTGCAGAGCAGCAGCTTAGAAATGCCTCTGAAGTGATTGCTGGTTAACATGTACTCTTAATGGTATGTGCTTCAGTCACTATTTCATACTCATTCTGTTGTATGACAACAGAAACAGAAAAACATATAAGTTAGTAAATAAACCTGGCAGACAGCAAGACAGCTTCTTATTCTAAATGGCTTACCTAGAAGCAGAGAGCAGGGAGAGGGTAGGATTATGCAAATTTCTTAGCTCAACGACTATTGGTTCCCCGCCGTCTAGTTGAGGTGGGGACTTGAGGAATGACAGTAGTACGTGGCTTCATATTAAAATGGATTTTCATCATATGAGACCTTTAAATCAACTTTACAAGAAGTGTTGAGCTGCTTTTTTTCAGGCACCAAATCCTCACTTCCCATATCTTTTATTCATAGAACACATTTTGACATCTCACAGTAGGAAAAGCACTGGTGTAAAAAGCTCAAATGAAAGATAGATAAATTTCATGTAGCTGCTTTGGTTTTTACCATCCTGTCAGTCACATGGTCAGGGCTGACTGGGACATCTGGATGTAAACTAGAGCAGATTTAGAAAAAAACAGTGCTTTTCCTACTGAGGCAAAATGTCTGTTGGGAATTGGCCTTTTCTACTCCGAGTGATGCTTTAAATAATTTATTAGTTGTTACTGGACGATGGACAAAATAAGTATAGGCCCATTACCTGTAAGCAGCCACCTCCATGCCCAGATCCATCTTCACCTGCAGAAGGTGCTGATGCTCTCTAATCTTTTCTCCTATAGTGTCAGCCATGGTGTTCCTCTCATGCTCCAGCTGCTCAATAATCATCTGGAGGGAAAATAAAAATCACATTTTCAAGTTTTCACTTTGCCCATAGTTTAATTTTACAAGTCTGTGGTCATCCCATTGGGTATTATGAGTCTTTTTTGCAGTTTAACTAAAAACACAGTAATCATTCAAATCTCTTGTTAACCATAAGTCTGTAACCACATTTTTTACTGCAGCCTGCACTGCTGTTGACAAAACTCTTTTTTTTTCTGTGTTGTGTCTCCAATTTTTATCTCTAATGCAGAAATATGACAAAATCAAGTCTGACCAAATATTAACAACTTCTTTTTACATTTTCCTGTAAAATTTGACACCCTTTATTTTAATTTTACCATGAAGTCTAAGACTGTTGGATGCTACAACATTGAAATCAGCCCTGCAGTGTACAGCCAGTGTTGTCATTTGTAACTGACCGACCTTACTTGGGGCTCCATCTTTAGGAGGCTAATAAGGATTTGTCAGTCTGACAGCTAATTGGTTTAAGTGGCTGGAGTAATTTAGCAGCTATAAAGTACTCGGCAGGTCGGATGCCGCTCGGCTAGTCAGGCTATTCAATCCTTTCATATTGAGGTCAAACGTTGCACGAAAGAAGATCCATGCTTTGGACAGTTATGGGAGCACAAACCTGCCAGGCACCACTTCATGCTGGTGTAATGCCTTTATGTAGTGAGGAGAGTCTGTCCCATGTGTTAGGATGCATTTACACCATAAAGATACATGATGCCACAAAACTAGTCATAAATCTCAACCTAGATTGTGAGGATGTAATATGTTTGGGGCAAGCTTTTAGGCTTAAGAATCAACCTGATACATAACAATTCATTTGCAGCAGCCATTCAGTGCTGCAGCTGCATCAGTGCCTTTAAGGGACAGTGGGTGTGGCAGGAGGAGAGGGACCAGCCTCTCCCTTCTCCTGTGGCACAGTGGAATAAAAGGGAGATTATTCTGACAGTATTTCTGATTGTTTTTATACTATAATATGTGCTAAAAATGCAGAATCTCTGGCTTTACTTCTTGTTTTAAATATTTATATACATTATATATATCTGCTCTGCTCTTTCATAATGGACTCACCTGATATTCACTTAAGTCCACCCGGAATTTGTCGTGCATATTCATCAGCTGCTCCTCCAGACGCACTTGGATCTGTCCTTGTCTTTCTGCCTCTTTGCGCATTTTGTCCAACTCGCACGCGTACAGCATCTTCTCCCTCTGCAGGTCGCTCATCCGGGCCTGGTCCGCTTTGATCGACTGCTCCATCTCTTCCACCTTCTGCTGGTACATATCGAAGGTCTCGATCCACCCTTCGGACAGACCCCTTGCGTACTCTTGCACCTCCTCCACGGAGACCACCGGAGGGCCGCGGTAAGTTTGCGTGATGATGGGGACCACCCGGGACTCCACCTGATGCCGGAGTTGGCTCGTTTGTTGCCTGTGCGCACCCTCCAAGCGCTTGCACTCGTTCTCCAGCTGGAACAGCCGCTCCTGGAGTTCGCTGTTGGTTCTGTGAGCGTGTTGGAGCTCCTTCTCGCAGCCCTTGAGCTCCCCGCTGATGTCCCTGCACACGTCGGTCTGCTCGCTGCACAGAGACTGGACCATCTGCAACTCTCGCCATAGCTTCTCCCTCTCCATCTCCGCCTGGGACTTCTCAAACGACAGCTGCCCCACCATTCTCCGCAGATCCTGCATCTCTGCTTTGTACTTGGGCTCCCGGTCATCGCTCCTTACCTGTCTGAGTTTGTTGATCTCGGTGATGAGATGCGCATTTTCTTGCTCCAGCTGCTTCGTCCTGGACAGATACTGGGCAAGTCTGCTGTTGAGCTCCTGCAGCTGGTGTTTCTCGGTCTCAAAAGTTCTCTTGAAAGGAAGCATCGTTGCATCTAATGGTGAAAAAAGTGATTGTTTTAAAAAAGCAAAATGCAAAGCGTGTTTTTGTGAGTTGTTCAGGAGACAGGGTGTCCCGGTGTCATTTGCGTGTGCGTCTGTGGGCGCAACTGTGATGTAATTTGTGAGCGGTGGCCTTTGACAAGTGCAGGAGGAGGAGGAGGAGGGCGGGTCCTGCCTGCATCACAGGAGCGTCCCGGGCGCGTCCGAGCCCCTGGCAGATGTTATGGTGCGTTTAGGTGCTGTCTGAAATAATAACATTCTGCACTGACAATAACCAAATTAGATCTATATGACTAAGAGAGTTCAAACTTTACCAAACAACAACAAACAAACTAAAAAGTCATACTGGCCCAGTTATATGTCCTTATATCCATATTTTCATTTTGCCTTTAAATCAAGCATCATGCCTAACATACATTTACCCCCCATATACCTGCTATATATAAGGGAATATACACCGATCAGCCACAACATTATGATGACTGACAGGTGAAGTGAATAACATTAATCATATTGGTACTATGTGGTGTTCTGCTGGAAAAACGTTGGATTTTGCCATCTGTGTTGATGAGACTTAGACACCCAAATAAACATTGTCCCAGAAAAAGCACACTCCCTCATGCAAATGGAAATCCCAAATGTCACTGGCCTACCCCTGCAGGAAAATGCACCCCAACACATGGCAAAAATATCAACCAATCAGGAACATCTTGAGGAACATGACAATCGCCCAACATGTTGATTTGACCTCCAAACTTCCTAGACCCCATTCTGATCAAGCATCAACAGGATGCAGTGGAACAAGTTTGATTGACAGAGGCCCCACTGTACAAGCCAGAGTACCCAAAGGATCCACTACCAACGTCCTGGTGCCAGACCCCATAGGACACCCTGAGAGGTCCTCTTGTCCATGCCCAATGGTTCAGAGCATTTTTGACCACATAAGGGGGACCAACTCAATATTAGGCAGGTGATCATGATATTATGCCTGATAGGTTTATATTGTATTGTTTAATTACTATATATTTACCACAAGCATCATACCTAACACACATTTACCCATCCTAATTATGAGTGCAGCTATATGGTGAAATATTAAAGTGCATTTAATTCATCACTTAGTCTTAAAATTCTACACTGACAATAATCAATATAGTTTAATATGACTAAGAGAGATCAGACTTAAAAAAAAAAATAAAAATAAGCAAACAAACAACAAAAACAAAAGTCATTCTGGCTTCATTATATTATCTCATAAATATATTATGATGATTCATTACCATATATTTACCATAAGCATAATGCTTAACCAACACTTTCCCCTTATGAATGCAGCTCTCGAATAAAAAAAAGGCATTTATCTGATTTTCACTTAGTTTCAACATTCTGAACTGACAATAAGCAATATGACTAAGAGTGATGACACTTAAAAAAAAAAAAAAAAAAAAGGGGTCTGAAGTATGTTATTTTATACATACTGGCCTAATTATAGTGTCTTATGTCTAGATTTACTTTTAATTGAAGCATCATGCCAAATGTGCATTTACCCCTTCTAAGTGTAAATGCAGCTATATTTTGGAATATAAACGTGCATTTCATTAATTATTACCTGCCTCCTTGTAATGTATGCTATTTTATACATTCACTCCACATTACAGAGAAAAATATATTGCACTTTAAGCTGTTTCCTAACAGAATTACTTTGCAGTTTAAGACAGCAAATATATCAAACTTGCTTTGATGCAATGGTGGCCTTTAATTTGTATAAAAATGTAAAAGCCATTCTGACTGTTCACATTGTAATTTTAGTTTTTTATAGTTTAGGTGTATATTTAGGATTATTCTACTTTGACTTTTTTAATGCTGGACATTTACTCGGAGTTGGGTATTTATTAATTGTAGCACAGAGGTACAGTACAAAGTGAAGAACAAAGACATGTTGTAAATATGTGATTGACAAAAACTGAGTGAAAACAAAATGCAATTCATTCTTATTACTGGGCTAATTAAATAGTCTTTTGCTTGTAAAGTGAATGCTACAACTTACATGGGGCACCTGAATGCATCCCTTCCACACAAGCTCCACATTTACCAAATAACAGCGCCCCCAAGCGGGAATAGAAGGTGAGTTGCAAGAGCTAAAATTAGACTTGTGTGTCAATATCCTTGCATGAAATGCAACAACAACTATCTTTATTCCCTGAAGGACTGACTACACAAACTTATCATGAATGAAAGCGAGACTGTGGCTGTTACAGGTAAAGTAACAAGTGTTTGCTTGGACTTACACAAACTCTTTAAACCAGTCTTCATTCTGAATTGCGATTTGTTTTCATCTACTTTTCAGGGTTTGGACCTTTCAGGCAGTTCTTTGAGAACCCCAGCTGGAGAGCAGCCCAGGTAAAATTTGAAAAACACATTTTCAGTGAACTGTAATAGTTAATTCCGTATTAAAATAACCAACTTAAAAAACTTATTGTAGGGACTGAAGTTGGTCGGACTGGGGAACAGGATTGATGTTTCACTGATTCTTGAGAGTCGGGACAAAACATGTCCCACATAGACAAGTCTTATTTATATAAAAAATGAAGAAATTAATAAT
>OMNN01055703.1:0-12148 GCA_900302755.1 Chromis chromis
GAACAAGTTTGATTGACAGAGGCCCCACTGCACAAGCCAGAGTACCCAAAGGATCCACTGCCAACGTCCTGGTGCCAGACCCCATAGGACACCCTGAGAGGTCCTCTTGTCCATGGCCAATGGTTCAGAGCATTTTGGACCACATAAGGGGGACCAACACAATATTAGGCAGGTGGTCATAATGTTATGCCTGATCGGTGTAAAGCGGCTGACTTGTTAAAAAATATATAAAAAAAAATAACATCTAAACATTTCCTAAAATGGGGAGGATGACAGAAAGGAAATCTGAAGTTGTTGCCATGGCACTGACTGGTTCAAATCTGGTCACCAAATGTAACAATTGTAAATGTTGTAGCTGTGAGAACACAAACGTGACTGAACCCAGTGATGAGTCACAATATATCTCAGCTTTATCCAGCAAAGTTAATTTCAGTCAGTTTCAGCCATACCATAAAATTATTACCATTTTACATTTTTGCCATTTATGATTATTCTTTTTTCTTTTAGAATCAAATGTGAGTTGGCAGTCATTTACCATTGTATAACAATTATTTTACCAGTATCTACTTTTTTCTATTTAATCATGTTTAAATTTAATTTACAAGAAAAAACAACGGATGTGAACAATCAGGTTTGCCCGCTGATAAGACTGAGGAAGCAAAGGCTCCAGATGAGTGAAAATAATGAAGTCATTTAAGTATGTATCATTCTTTGTTTTAGTGTATCAGCCTGCTGCTCCCTTAACATCCAAACTGGAAGACTTAAGAACTGGTTCTCTGCCCATTGAGGTTTAACTGAGCCAATTTCTGACACCTGACAGCAGCTCTGCCTCTGAGAAATGTTTGTAGAAGTAAGAAGCCCATATTTTGTTTTCCTGGATGACAACATCTGCCTGTCCTGTCTGTCTGTAAGAGAAGTGGGATGGCATGTCTAAGTGGTATTTTCATAACTCAACTTCAGCATACAACGTACACATATGATATACACACCGATACATCCACGCACACACTAAAGCAACGCACCGAGCCTCTGCGTGATTTATTTACACTCCTCCCTTGTCTGTCATCTGTCTCTGCTCTCCTGTGGGAGGGCGAAGGGAACATCAAGCAGGCCAGACTGTGACATGCTACATCACAGAGGATCACAAACATCTTCAACCAGCCCTCCCAGCCCATTTGCATTCTCATGGTTTAATAAATTACAAGACTAATTTCTTGTTTTCTTTCTGTTGTTATGCCTGCCGAGCTTTTTCTTATCCCACAGCACATATTAACTTCACAATAATGAACGTCATGAAAGATTTGTACTCAAAATTCTTAAGCTGACAAAAGCAGGCGAATCATTTCTAGCTGGGGACCATCCATTTGACCTACTTTGGCCTTATCTTTATTTAAAGGATCTGTATTCCTTTCCGTTTGAATAATCTTTTTTTGATCAACACCAAACAGGCAGCACGGTGTACCCATCACCTTAACCTCTGCAGCACATCCTGACACCATTACACTTACATCTGTCCCACCATAAACAATGGCAAGTAGGAACCAAAATCACTGTCCGCCAAATAGGTTGTAAATAAGCTACTTAAATGTTACACATATAAATATACACATAAATAAAATAAAAAAAGCTGCAACTGATAATGAAATAATTGATTGTATATATAGTAACCTCAGCTGTGAAAAGGTCAAAACTAATATGACACTACTTAATAGGTAACAGAAATCAGTATGGTAAGCTTGAAAATTGACTGACTCAAAAAAAATTTGTGCATACACAATGACTAATGTTACAGTTCTATATACACTGAACAAAATATAAACGCAACACTTATTTTAAGCTCCCATTTTTCATGAGCTGAACTCAAAGATCTAAGACTTTTTCTGTGTACACAAAAGGTCTATTTTGTGGCCTTTTATTGTGGCCAGCCTAAGGCACACCTGTGCAATAATCATATTGGCTAATCAGCATCTTGATATGCCACACCTGTGAGGTGGATGGATTATCTCGGCAAAGGAGAAGTGCTCACTAACACAGATTTCGACAAATTTGTGAACAATATTTGAGAGAAATAGACCTTTTGTGTACATAGAAAAAGTCTTAGATCTTTGAGTTCAGCTCATGAAAAATGGGAGCAAAAACAAAAGAGTTACGTTTCCAATTTTGTTCAATGTATGAGATTTTGAACATTGATATAGCATCAACATAGCAGTAAACAACTATCTGCTAGGTAAAGATATAGGATTTAGCAGAGAATGAGCTTTTCTTATCTATGCATGTCAGTGCTTTTTAGTGCATGTAGGTCCCTCCCTTTGAAACTGTTGATCCTGTTTAGACGGGTGGAGTGAAGATAACGTCAATATGACATCCTGTTATGGCCATTCAATGTATTTTACAATACAAGCATAAACTGATGGTTGTGGCTGAATTATTTTTTGTTGCCCATAATGTTCACAACTTTTCTAGTCAAACATGAAATGTAGGAGGGTCGATGAGCCCAGTCGTTTTGGCCTGAGAAGCTGGTGCTCCAGTGACATCCAGTGACAATTAAGCCACAATGAATGTTCTAATCATTCTTGCATCCTTTTTTAGAACATATTATTCATACATGTCAACACCACTAGGCAGCCACTTGTTTTAAAATATGAGTGCAACAAGGATTAGGTTAACAAGAACTGACCCTGACCTTCCCGGGTCATCAAATTCTGCTAAGGGGCGCTTGTATCCGACCCATGAGCCATGTAAACCATGTATCTTTGCCATAGTCACACCTGACACCCTATTGCTTCTACTACAGTCATTCCCAATTTAAAACAGTTTGCTCTCTTGTCTCTCTGTCTAAAAATAAAAAATGTAACAATAATATAATGGCAACCCATTGTTTTCCATCTTGCATTAGTCCAGGGTTGGAACTAAACCTTGACTGAGAGACTAGATAATTACGGTCTTGTTTTAAAGTTATGTGCATCTCTGATGAGTGCCTTGACGCTCATATATTTTCTGAAATGGTCCCCACAGAGGTTGCTGCAGTAAAGTAGGAGTTTCATTTTGTGCACAGGCATATAAATGTATCTTCATGCGCGACGCTGTTATCTTTTCCAAGCTGCAGTTTATAAACACTGATGCCCGCTGGCATTTATCAAACGTAATAAATAGTTGTATATCACTCTTACTTTTGTCAGTCACAAAGTCACAGAACAGCCCTGGAAGTAGCTGCAAGCAAGCAAGACATAGACCAAGAGATGCACTTCAAGCTAGCTATCACCTTAACAGTACTGCTATTTGCAGACATCCAGCTTAGAGAGGAGAGAACATGAGTTGACCTGACTGCTATTCCCATAGTTCACTCTAATGCTGTTTTTTTATACTCTCTCTCTCTCGTTCGTGATCAGAAGTGTGGTTTTATCAGAGTTGTACACTTTGACACCCACTTTGTGTAATTTGTGTGACCCTGCGCAACTTGCATAATGAGTGTATAGGGTTGCCTGGCATACTGCCACATGTTTTACCAGAGGAGAGTGTAGCAAACAAATCAAATAGTCCCAGTGGTAATGTTTGCTCTCATCGGGATATACTGCCAATTAGATTTCTTGAAAAGGTTAAAATACATGAGTTTCTGGGAAACACACTAAAGATATGTTGGCCATGAATGAAACTCTGTAAGCATTTATAGATGTCAGAAAAAAGTGTCTTCCCAAATGAATTAATAATTTTCAGGGTGATGTATTTCATATTTCTACTGTGCACAGGCCACCTTAACTTGTTCTAGCGTAACACCGCCTAAACACAAATTATTAAGCACAGTAATTATTAATCAATGTGGTATTTTTGTAAGAGTTTTTTTTTTTTTTTTTTTTGCGGCTCTGATTCTGAACACAAAATACCTTTAGAGCACTCATGACCTTTTGAAGGTTGTGGCTCCTTTTTTTCAGGCATGATCAAAACAACTGATGCTTTTTTGTGTGAGTTTGTAAGGTCTCACGCACAAGTTTGAAATACGGCCTGAAAACATGGAAAATAGCTCTAGATTTTACTGACAAGGGAGCTTCCTAAAACATGTTTGCAGTAGCAGTGGATGTAACCACGAAGATTCTTTTATCAGTCTTAACTTCACTTTGAGTACTAACTGTACATATTTGGAGCCTTAAAATGAATGAAACAACTTTTGGATCGGCATGAAACCTAATTCCTCATGATCAAGAGCCTCAGGTATGTGTTTATTTGCAGAGCTGTTGTCATTAAAACCGTACAATACTCAAATCTGTAACCCATCAGCCTGATGTGTCGTCATGTTACTGTGACAATAAGCCCAACAGACACACTTCAGTATCATTGTGTCTGGGCTTAGGCAATAGACTGTACATGAAGATGGATGATGTGACAGATCCCCAGAAGTGAAACCAAAATATCTTGGATATGGGGGTCATCTTGCACAAGTGACGACATTTGCAGCCAGTAGTGTAGTAGTGATTAGGTCATGGAGACGTGGTATTAAAATTCCAACTCCCACCTCGTCCTCGATACCAAGCTAAGAACACGACCAAACGACCAATATGGAGGACATGTAGTTGATACAGGACTACCTAGATAACTAACTAGCATACCAATAAGAGTCCAAGATATTTTAACACAGTCAAGACTGCCAGGGCTGGGTGATGTTAAGTTCAAAGGTAGTAATGTGTAGTTCTCACATTTGGGACAGGCAAGCAGGAGGTCATCAAAACCACGCCTTGCAAAAAATTGGGGAAAAACCTTTATGTTGCTATAAATTTGCAAGGTCATACTTCATGATAATCTTTACCACTTCTGGTTAACTTTGTTAACAAATGACCAACAGTACAATCCATTAGCTATACCTGCTTTGTCCTTCACAGGGTCAAAGCTATCCCATCTACCACCGGGTGACAACACATTCATGCTTAAATTTACAACTGGGAGGTGTGGCCGGTCTGCCCGTGGGGGGGTCGTCTTGGGGACTCCTCAGGCCCAGAGGACTGGGGGGCTCTGCACTATGTGTGGAGTCTACTGTGGTCTATCTGGGCCAGGGGTGGTGTCGATGCTCCCTGTGGCCCACGGGCTGTGATCCCTCTCAGTGTGGATGACCTCCCCATAGGTGCTTTTTCCTCGTATGGTTCCTCAGTGCCCTGCCATGTCACCTCTCTAACTTATTGCAGTGTGTGTGTGTGTGTGTGTGTGTGGGTGTGTGGGCGTACACACACACACACACACAACACCCACACACCTCACTAACTTATTGCAGTGTGTGTGTGGGTGTGTGGGTACGTTGGTGTACTTGTGGGGTCATGGGTCTATGTGTGTGTTGGGGGGGAGGGGGCAGGTCTGGACTATGGGAGGAAGCCATAGCAGTCAGAGAAAACCCACACAGGAACAAGGAGAACAGTTAACCAGCAGTCTGAACCTCTTGTTACTAAGCGACAATGCAAACCACAGCACTGCTGTTCAAGTGCCAATAATCAAGCATGAGATACTTCCAGCAAAACATTCCATTAAACTTGCAGCAAACCTGCCATCAGTTTCCCACAACATGGGGCAACACTGCCAAAGTTTAACTACAATGGTCAGCCACAAATCATTATTGCCAGAAATGCTATCCATGGTTAACATAAACTGATGTTTTCCACTAACAGCAAACTTGTTATCAGAAGGTTACTAGAAGTTTAGCACTACTAGCAAATTGTTGTGGCCAGCCACCAGTAAGCATGTTTCGCAGTGGCGGTAAACTTCTCATTATTGCCAGAATGTTGCTGGAGGTTTGTCACTTGTAGCTGCCATTGGCAAATTTGTGATAACATATTCTGGAAAACTAATTTCTTGGCTGCAAATCTGCTGCAAACATTTGCTTTTGTAAGCGACATTTTTTTCCCTTGCCCACTACCGCGCACAACCTCAAATTTCTGAGATACTTCACTTTCACTTTTGTCCAGTGGGACCAAATGGTGTTGTGTTGTCCATCTTGACCAACACTATGGTTTTCACAATGTAACAGTCAAACAGCCACCACAAGGTCATACTAGAAATTACAACATTAACAGACTCAGATGGTTCTCAGCTTGAAATATTAACCCTTAAATGCAAACCTCTAAGACGTATTTTTTAAATATGCACTTGATGGTTATATACATAATATCATGCTAAAAGAGAAAATCTACAGTTACATGATTCTAGCACAAACTCAGCATCCGCACCAATTGATGATCCATATAGAAGACATGGAAATAAAAGGAATGGCATTGCATTGTATTAGAGCTGCACAGCTTAGATATGTGCCTGTATTTCCAGCAGTATGTCTCACTTATCTCACAACAGAAATGAGCTGTGTGAGGAGGACTAACCACCAATGTTTGACATTAAACATACTGCTATCTTGGGTAACATTGGCTGGAGGGTAAGGCCCACCAAATTCAATAAAGAGCAGGACAGAGCTGCCAAGGTTATTAGAAACTAATAGCTCAATTAGCATTCTACACAGTGGATGTGGCAGTCATGAGCAGGGCTTTTTTTTCTAAACCTGTAACTCCACAAATAATGCAGTTTATTGAGGACGTGCTCCTTGGGCTTGGAAGTTAGAGCCACACTGACTGAACCCTTTCAGTTGCTCAGGTATGATTGGACAATATGTGTCGTGGTGAAGGGTTTAGCCGGTGCTGTTTAGGTTTGTCCTTTTACACGTGTCAAGCGGAAAATATCACAGTGCTAAATATAGCCTATAGGTGCTATGGAATTAATAAAAAGGAGAAGCCAAGTCATGTCAGCATTCTCTGTTTATTTTACACCCATTATTTTTCCATTAGTCTGAAAAAGTGATGGAACTGAAACCTGATACAGCTTTGTCAACTCCATCTGTGTGGCACCACCTATCTGCACTACCTGAGATAAGAATAAGACGACCATGTAAAACACATTAAAGTGGAGTTTATATTTCTACATACAAATACCTACATTTGAATCAGATTTTATAGGGATTCAAGAGAAGGCCTTCCACTAATATCATTTGATAGTGCACAGTTTGTGTGCAGCCTAACAACCAGCCAGCTAATGACTGTCTCCTAGGGATGGTGATGTTGGGCTTCCACTAAAGATAGACATTATTAAAATGAATGGATTAGTATGCAGAGACCAGTCTTTGTAATAATTACATTTAAAGGGTATTCATTCATTAAAAACAATAATGATATTACATAGCCAAGACGTGTTCAGATTTGCATTACCTAGCCATGGTGTAATTTAGGTTGCTCTGATATTCTGCTCAAACCACAGCTTGACTGCTACCTTAATGTGACAGTTAGCGAGCTTATCTCAAACACGTCTTGTTAAATAGCATTTAGTTAAAATCGGCACGAATCAGGCTATCACACCATGTCAGGTTCTCCAAGTGATGCAAAAGGATGCATTGCACCCTTAGTTTAATATGCTGTAGTTGATATTTAAAAATAAATATATCATCATTTCATTGTGAGTGATGCACACTCTTGCTGAGTACATTGCATGGTTAGTCCAACCAACTAAAACTGTATAAAATGGTGATATAAATTTGCATGGGTTTCATGTGGATGTCTGCTGCTATGGCTGGTTGTCTGGACTTCAGTCTTCTAGTGCTTGCTTCTTGTCCAGATATTGTTACATGGATATTCAAAAACTGGCAGCAACACAGACTCCACAGCTGCAAACATCAAGGCTGATGATGGATGATAACAATAACACTACAAAGACTCCAACCAAAGTTAGCCTCGTGGTCTAAATTTGAGCATCAACAACCACCAGCTCACTCCTGCCTCCTCGTCTGACTCACCAGACTTCATGTGTCTTTCTCCTCCTCTTCTGCTATCTGCATGTTACCCTTTTCAAAGTCCCCTTCACAACAGGAAACAACAACAACAACATCCTACGAGCAGCAACCTACACGATGATGATGACAAGTTTTGTTGAAGACTTGGATCATGGGATAAGGCAGACCTGCTTGTTTCTTTTGGTGAATTATCCATTTTAATGACGGGGAATTGTTTTGGTGAAACATTTGCACGCAGCAGAGGAGAGTGTTTTTTCCTCTGTAGTAGAATGATAATGAGGTGTGGCCAGATCATTCTACACTGTGCCAAACAACCTGAATAAAGAAGAGCTGTTGCAGATTTATCGAAATAAGTGCATTTTGTAGCTCATGTATTGAAAACAGAGAATGACAGTATTGCCATGTTTTGCTATGAGGACAAATGGCAATGCAGATATTACGTTTCACACAGACATACCTCTCCTTTACTACAAACGGACATAAAGTTATGTGTATTTGCACATTATGACTGATGATCCAGATAAAAGCAGACGTAGGCATATATAAACTGAGCGGTAATCATTTTTTTTGTGGACGACCATCACTTGCAAGTGTCCACACATATACAGTCATGTGAAAAAGTTAGGACACCCATCCCATGATGGATATGTTTAAATATTTTAAACATATTTAGACATTTAATATCAATTTTAACAATACTGAGGGATAGAAGTAATATAACTAAACTAGAAAAGCACTCAGAGAGTGCAGACCTCCGCCTAGCAGCTCATGTCCGCCTATATTGTGATTTCCACAAAAAAATTCCAGGATCCAGATGGTAGTCCAGAACATCACCAAAATGTAATCACCTGTTCCTTGTCCCATTATCAACAGTATCTGAAAATGTCATTAACATTCCGTTCATAACTTTTCAAGTTATCTTCCTAACAAAAAACAAACAAACAAACAAACAGATAAACATCGACAAAAACGTAACCTCTGCTTGGCGGAGGTAATAATTAAAACTGAAAAATACACATTTAAAAACAAAAAAATATAGAGAGTCCTGGAATGGCAAAGTCAAAGCCCAGATCTTAATCCCACTGAAATGCTGCGGGGTAACTTGAAACGTTCTGTACATGCAAGAAACCCCTCAAACATCTCACAGCTGAAAGAATTCTGTGTCAAGGAGTGGGGCAAACTTTCCTCAGACCGATGTCAGAGACTGGTAGATGGCTACGTCTCGAAGTTACTTCAGCCAAAGGGGGTAACACTAGCTATTAGGGGGTAGGGTGTCCTAACTTTTTCCTCAGTTAGAATATGCATTTTTGTTGATATCTTTTGTTTAATGAGTAAAACAAGGATCATTTTTGTTGTTTACCTGCAATTAAATCACTTTTTTTCCAGAAATAAATAAAAACCGCTATCCTAAACTGGCATTAGCAGCCAAATACTGCCTGTGCATTCTGGCCACTTCCACCCCGGCAGAGCGCACATCTAGAGTGCAGAGATGTGGCATGTTGTGATGAATCTGCAAATCAAAGCAGTGAAAACTAACACAAAAAAAACAACAATTCAGTTCTTAAAGGGTTAAATAAATAAGTGTTGCATACACAGTGATGTCGGTCACACACACTGTCCCAGAAGTGCAGCATTTAGTTTGCATTCCAGGGTTCTTTCACACACTACATATTGTTGACATACATGTACATGCTCTATAGCATGTGTATCAATACACACATGCAAAGACAATATGGAGAACCGTAATTAGTTTGTGCATAACTATGTTTTGTTGATAACAGGCGTGCCACATTGATTTACATCACACACAATAAATCAGGCATGTGTGTGTGTGTGAAAGTCACATGAGCATGCCAGTAATTTATTTAATCATCCTGTTGTTAATATATCCAATTGTTTGGTGTGTGTGTGTGTGTAGTACAGAAAAGGTGTGTGTTTGTGTGTTTCTTCAAGACAGTGCCTATCCATCAGCTGAGTGTGAGTAGAAAGGGTCTCCCTCTGAATGTTAATCACTGTTTTCAATGACTAATTAATTCTGGATGGCTGATTATTCCGACTCCGTCTCCTCCACTTCTCCTATCATCACCCCATTCATCACCCTCCTCTTAATTTAGCCCCGACACATACGGCCACAGTGTCTTTCACTCTGAGTGTGTGTTTGTGTGCGAGTGCGTGCGTGGAAAGGAGTCGGCAGGCAAATTGACTTGAATGCAAATGTGTTGTATGAAAGAAGTCGCTGTGTGCGTTTGACAAGTTCTTAAAGGAGTTTTACCGATTGCCCTCCTAGCATTAATGGTACATTTCTTTCTGCTTTCCTCCCCCCTTCGTTCTTCCCTCCTCTCCTTGCAGAGCATGGTGGACATGGGCAACACCAGGGCCAGACAGCTGTATGAAGCCCACCTACCGGAGAGCTTCAGACGACCGCAGACAGACCAGTATCCTCCTCCTGCTTTCTCTCTTAATGTTTATTTATTGGCTTCAGCCTCCATTTCACCCCACTTTCATTTTCATAAAACCTCTGTTTGTCACCATATATTGGAGCGAAGACTTTCCTGTCACTGCACAGTTGCATATAAACGGCTTCCGTTAGACTACATGTGCATCAAAACTCACAGACATATAACCCTCTATGTCACCATACATGTCAGTACTGATTTGCATCACAAGTCCCTGTATCACCATATATGTCAGCCTATATTTACATGCAACTCTAAAAGCTTCCTAAATCACTACATATTTGCATATTAACTCCCAGTGTCACCATAAATATGTATGAAAATGGCTGATATCAGCATACGTTTGAAGGGCTGCTGTGACTCAGGTAGAGCAGGTTGTCTACTAATCAGAAGGTTGATGGTTCGGTCTCTGTCCCCTCCACATGTCAGTGTCCTTGGGCAAGATACTAAACCCCAAGTGCCTCCTGATGGCTGGCGAGCACCTCACATGGCAGCTCTGTTGCCATTGTTGTGTAAATGTGCTTTGAGTACTGCTAAGGTAGAAAACTGTTGTACAAGTGCAGACCATCTACAATACCACATGTACCAGGTATAGTGCCAGTCAAAAATTTGGACACATCTACTCCTTCAAGGGCTTTTCTTGTGTCGCGGGTTCGTTTGAAAAATTGAAAAAAATGACGGCACAGCCGAAGAAGCCCCCATTTGGTGCCACAATGCGCTATTTAAACACCACCCAGGAAATGCCTCGGTTTGTCCCAGGAACCGGCAGACAAACAGCAGCAACAACAGGTGAGCGTCCTTGCTCGGTGTGTGATGTGGGGAGCCGCGTAGGCGCCGAATGTGCACCCTCGAACGCCCTAGCGGGACAGAGTTTTGTGTGTAAGCAGGAGAATAGGTAGGGCACCGTCTGAGCAGGACGCCAGGGACACAATGATAGCACCTCCCGCACTTCCGCTGCAGCTTCTCTCCTGAGCAGGGGAGAGAGGCGCGCATCAACGTAGGAAGACTCTAGCGCTCCGTCACATCTTGATTTTTTAAAAACTATTTTACAGTGTAGAACAAAACTCACAACTATCAAATAAAAGATGCATATGGTTCATGCAGTTAAAAAAGTATTTACAAAGAGAAAATATGTTTGTAATGTGAGATTCTTAAGATTCTTTGATAACAGTTTTACACATTCATATTCTCCAACTAGCTTCATGAAGCCATCAACTGCAGCTTTTCCAACAATCTTCACATGCTGTGCTCTTGTTGGCTGCTTATCTTTCACTCTGCATTCCAACTCATACCAAAACATATCAGCTGGATTGATCACTGCTGATAGTGGAGTCCAGGTCAACGGATGAAGCACTGCATCACTCTGCTTCTTGGTCAAACAGCCCTTACAGAGCCCGGAGGTGTGCCTTGATTCAAGAATGAAGAAGTTATGCAACACAAGAGTGTATTATAAAATTACAGATGCCATTACAAGTATGGGTGATAAGGATGTTGTGGGGGCCAAGCTGGTTAAACATACAGCAACATTTACACTGATCAGCCAAAACATCATGACCACTGACAGGTGAAGTGAATAACATTGATCATATTGGTACTATGTGGTGTTCTGCTTGAAAACCTTGGATTTTAACATCCGTGTTGATGAGACTTAGACACCCAAATAAACATTGTCCCAGAACAAACACACTCTCTCATGTAAATGGCAATCCCAAATGTCACTGGCCTACCCCCACAGGAAAATGCACCCCACCACATGGCAACAACATCAACCAATCAGGAACATCTTGAGGAACATGACAATGGCCCAAGATGTTGATTTGACCTCCAAACTTCCTAGACTCCATTCTGATCAAGCATCAACAGGATGCAGTGGAACAAGTTGGATTGA
>OMNN01055707.1:6291-21076 GCA_900302755.1 Chromis chromis
AGTAGTCTGGATTATTCTGCTTCACATAGATTAACTTTGTATAATCGCCGCTGAGAATTTTGAGCTTAAAACACTGACGCCACCCAAAGACGCAGACTTGCAATAAAATGAAACACAGGTGGCAGATAAATAAAAACATGCTTTCCTCCAGATCCACATACACATAAGCATATGGTAGACACATTAATCCAAAGGGCCATACAGAACCTGTGCTTTTGTCTATTTCAAAATTGGCAAATACAGTTGTTGTGGTGGGAACATATAACAGGACAGAAGTTCTCCAGTTTCATTGTGACAGTCTGAGAAGTCAGTAAATCACCATCATGATTCGCACCATTCCCTCAGTCTATTTACACATGAATACACAAATAGATTCTCACAAGAAAATGCTTTAATTGTTCTGTTTTTTTCCCTCATTCGTGGCAAGTGGAAAGCGGTAAACACCACACTGACATAGTATCACCTTTCAGGTTCTAGTGGCAAAAATGCGAACAGTTGCTGGTTTTCACATCTAGCAAATATGGAGTAACATGCGCATTGACCTGGAGTCACCTGATGAATCCAAGTCCAGTATTTCACTTCACAATAGGTAGCATCTAGTGGGTTTTTAGCACTTTTTTTGTGAGAACAGCTGTCTGCTGCAGCTGGACGCAATCCTGATGGGAATGGTTAGTGTCAACCGAAACAGTAAAGCTGTGAGCTAAACGTCTAATATGATAAAATGTTCTGTTGTGCTGAAAAGAACTATAGAGTGTGATAATAATGCTCTGTTGATTTATCACTATGGACAACCCTGTTACATTATTTGAGCCATTGTCTACAAAAGTACTGATTATAGCGGTTTTGAATATAAAGAATGAGACTGATTGCAACCATATAGTTCAAAGTAGACAGGAGTTACAACAGTATCAGTCGGAAAATTTCTCATTTCTTTCCCGAGATGTCTCTCGGTTCAACCTTTCTCATACTTGTGGCTCACAGAGCAACAACAGTGCAGCTCTTAAATAGCCACACTGCACTGGGAACCGTAAGAATAGAACAGCTTGACCCTCATATGGTTGCGGTCAGTCGGGTCATTTGCGAAGCACAATGGCAGACGGCAAACATAAAGGTGTTTATATTTTTCCCACAATTTACAATCTATTCAGCTTGACTGACTTCACAAGTTCCACAGAAGCAGCTGTTGGTGTGTGTGTGTGTGTGTGTGTGTGTGTGTGTGTGCAGCGCATATAGATGATCGGGTGGAGAACGTATAGGTACGTGTAACAGATTACGGAAACCATGTGAGATGTTTGCTGTTCTGTTTGTATAAGGACCTGCATCATCGGCAACACAATAAGACTGCTGTTTGAATAGTTAACATGCCAGCACCAGACCGAAAAGCAAACAGCAAATGACTGAATGAAATGAGATGCTGTGTGTGTGTGTGTGTGTGTGTGTGCAGCTTCTCTGCAAATATGCATGAAGCAAAATTTATGCCAGACACCTTTATCAACTCCACAGCATATTGAAGCTAGTTAATGAAATTCAATATTCATGTTGGGGTTTTGTTTTTTCCTGTTATCATAGCTCACATTGGTGCCCTCACAATGTGTCAACATGTAACACTGCAAATTATCAGCGCAAACCTGTAGGTCAGAGGTCACAGCCTTCTGTTAGCTCCTGATCCCAGTCCTCCCTCCTCATTATTATAATACCTTCAGAGTTCTGCTTCACTAAGACCTCACACTGCACTGATAAAACCTGCAAAGCAATCAGGGCGGTCTATGAAAGGTCTCTCTGCATGTGTGTCAGGGCTTTCTGTGACCCTTAACCTCTCACCTCATCACATCTGTGATAGGCTCCTGACATCCTGATCCACAGAGAACACAACAATTCTGCATATGCATGTAGAAAAACATCAGACCACAATCTCAATCTAATTACCCGACGCAAAGGCTCGCTACTGTGTTTTCTCCCCACGAAATGTTATAGCATGCACAGCTAAACTACTCTAAAAGTACAAGCACATTAATATACATTACGCAGTCTCCAATCATTTTAATGGCTGTGGAGACACTGAAAGCAATCAGTGGAGTAAATAAAAAAAAGAAGGAAAGAGGAGCAGAGAGACACGGGGAAGCAAAGTGGATGGTATAAAGTGAAGCTACCTGTGTACTTAAAGAGTGTGAAGATGAAAAAGAGAGAAAGTTAGCTGAGCAGAAGAGGCAATTTTGGACAGCGTGAGATTCATCATGCCGTCTTGTCTTAGACTCATCATGTTCTGAGGTGTTCCATATAACAAGGTGTGGAGATCAATAGCATCCATTTACCGAGGTGCAGCTCATCTAATCATCTGGCGCTCTGCTGCCCACAAAAGGAGTTGCGACACACAACTGGGCCTCTGGAGGAGAGCAGAGTAATGAAATGTACACTGCAGCCTGGTCCATCTTCAGGTCCCCAACAGCTAGCACAAACACAGCCCCCATGCCTCCCCCTGCCTCACTTCCATCATCTCCTCCACCTTCACATATGAGCAATAAATCCAAGCTTCACCTCCTCTTCCCTCCGTCTCTTCTTCTTATTTTTCTTCTTACGCACATGCACAAGCTCTCATACATTTGGCTAAAGTTGCATATCGTGTGGTCCACTAGGAATCTGAGGGGTGTAAGGCACAGAGACTAAAATATCCACAGCACTCTGCCTCTCTGCAACTCATTGACTGAGTGCCTCAGGGTAACATCACAATAAGCGCTCCTTGTCCCTGTTCCCCAATGCAATTCTATAATTCATCTTAATTGAGAAAAACAAGCAAGCTAAGGGGTGCACTGGAAGTGCAGGTTGTGTATTTCTGGGACTGAGGGACCTAGTGTATGTTTTGTGTCTGTGAAAGGTGAATGTAGGTGCTTACCATGGCAAAAATGCATTCACTCTCTTTCCGTCTCGTTTTTTTTTTTGTAAAAGTTACTTAAAATATTTTTTTCCAATGACCTTGAATACATAACAGACACGACAGAAGCAAAAACATCATATTAGTAGACTTTATGTAATGATTCACTGTCAACCAGCTCAACTGTTACATTAGCTAAATAAAATGAGATCAGCCACAACATTAAAACCACTGACAGGTGAACTAAGTAACATTGATAATCTCATTGCAAACCAATGTTCTGCTGGGAAACCTTGGATCCAGGCAGAACATAGAACAAGGAATGTATTTTTTATCTTTTGCACTCATGCATGTACTGTAATTTATTCAGGGGTTCTCTGGTTAAGATTAGCAAGCTTAGAGGCAGAGGTAAAAATGCAGATGGTGTATAAACACTGTCTTGAAAACACAGACTAAACATGACATCTGAATATCAAATTGTTGAGCAACTTTCAAGACAATATGGCAGCCAAAATACAGATGGAGCCCCAGTTTTTACTGCACATATACAGCCTTCCTTTAGGTAATTAGCAGAGAATTCAGGTTTTCGGTTCTCTTTATGGCTGTTAAACTTCAAAGCAAACTCCTGGTGACTGGCTGGTAAAGACAACTGCTGTGTTTCAGAATACTGTTACACATTTCTGAATATATCCCTGCCTTTTGAATGTTGGATCGATGGAGGATAAATGCAAGAAAGGAGGATTTCTACATTGACTGCCTCGGTGCATAGCATGTACTCTCTCAGTTCTATTAGAGAATACATGTTTTTAGACAATGCAGTACTGTATCATTTGTGTTTGCTTTTATTTTTTCATCCACTTTTCCAGAGCCTGTGCTATCTAGGGCAGTGGTCAGCAGTTTTAATCAATTTTCCAAACACAGGAGCACTGCGGCAGTCAGGCAATCCCAGCAGGACAGTGGGGAATGGACATAGCAATAATAATAACACAAAATCTAATCTGAATTATGCTCTAAAGAGATTAGGTCAAAATAATCCCCAGAATAAACACAAATGGGGAGGAGGGGAGGCCGCTTGTGATCAAATGCTGGGAGGGGAGAAGCATCTCTTCCATGTGGATGTTTTCATTCGTGATAGTGGGATTTGTGTAAAGTTGTGTTTGATTTTGGGTGTAAGAGTGATGATGGTGTTTATTTTGGGAGACAACAGTGTGTCTGAGGCTCAGAGACTGGCTATTATTAAAGTACAATAAAATGCTTCCGATTGCCTGCTCAAACAAAGACTGATTCCCTCGATGTTTTGGATTGCGGAACATTTTCAGTTAAGAAGCCCAACTGGGCAAACTCATTTCCAGATCGAATCCAGATTTATGAAAACATATCATGACTTCTCTCTTCTTCAAAAGAGAGAAATAGGGCAGGAATTGAGACTTAAGAGTAGCACTGTCACACAAATTGAATGCTCCCTGGAGAGGATGCAGAACTTCCTGGAAGTTCCCTTAACTAAAAAAATTACAGGAATAGTTCCACATTTTTTAGAAATGTGGTGCATATCTAACAACACTGCAGAGATAAGTCATTTGGCCAAGAAATGATATCTCTGGTGTGTAACTACCCATAAAACCACAGCAAATTTAGAGGTGGTGAGAAGGATTTTCCTTTTTAAACTTTGCAGAGGCTAAGCTAAGCGAACTACCTGCTGGCACCCTCATCTCTCCAGAAAGCATTTTTCTTTTCCCTTTAATTCCTCTAATGCCAGCCACTAGGAGCCACATTGCATAACCGTGCTTACAGCTCAAAGCTGTGATTTTTGTTGATTTGCACAGTTTACTGCAGCTCTCAGTGGCTTTCTCTGTGCTGACTGTGTGCCGAGAGGGTTCAGGGATCAGAGTGGACAGGGCCGGGGCACACCTCGAGGTCACCGCCTGCCTTTCTGCTGAGCAGGCTATTGTCCAGCAGCTGCATGACTACACCACTCCGGGCCTATTCAGCAGCTTCAGCTAAGTGCAATAGAAGACCTGGCTCTATTGTCTGACGCCAAATCTGTTTGAGCAGCAGAAGAACGCTCACTTCATCTCCCAGTGAGTTCAGAGAAACAGTTAAGTCTGCATGAATAGGGGCGGATTTACACAAGTAAAAAGACACGTTAAACACATTCAGGCCGACTCCAGCCCTCAAACAGAGAGCTGCTTAACCTTAGTGACCTTTGCAGAATGTCAAACCACACTGTATGACCTCTGTTTGCTTCTCTTAACACAACAATCTATACAATACCTTTATACACAAACAGAGAAGAGGTGCTTAAGGAGGAGGGGGAGAAAAAAGATCCACTACCTTTGTGACAATCTATTAGTTTCAACACCTATTTCTGTAACACGCCATATTAGTTAACTTTATTTGCATTTCTCTTCTGTTGCAGGTATGTAATAAACAGCAATAAAAACATTATAATGCAAAATGGATAACAAGAGACCAGTGTCGTTGCTAGCAAGTTAGCTGCTCCCCACATACCGCCAAAGTGTATGATCATGCACACAAAATGGCCATATCACACTCAGTAAAAAAGCCATCTGGAGGTATCAGTACTTCTATGAGCAGAATTCAGTCAGAGTGCAGTGACTTTCTCATTTAAAGTGCCTCCAAAGAGCCCCATTATTACCTTCCCAGAATGCAAATGTGCTTTGGGCCAATTAGAGGTTGAGCCAATACCAATGTAAGCCCATAAAAATCCGCCCTTCCATAATCATTCAACAATATGACTCATGGGTAAGATTGGAACACCAGCCTGTAAATGTGTCATGATTATGACTCCATACTTAAAATGAATGGAGGAGCTGTGTATTTCATTCCCGTGGTGCTGGAACCGAGCCACGCATGTTAGTGTCAGGGCTTCTAATGAAATAAATAGACTTGTGATAGTACTTATTAGGCATGTATAAGTGGCAGGTAAAGACAAGGGCCCTGTGGGGGATCAAAGGCAGTTAAATGTCTCTTTTTAGATCTCCCCCTATCAAGAGGTATTTAAAGGGAGAGGGGGGGTGCTTTTTTGTTTGTGGAGACAGACGCCCTCATCCAGGATGTCTCTGTGTAATTACACGCCACAGAAGACCTTCATTCCTCTCCTCTTCACAGAGAGAGATGAAAGACAAGAGAGACAGAGGCATGTAATCGCTCCTCTGCCTGAAAGAGGGGGAGAGGAGGTGAGGGACACAGAGAATGGAAGGACAAAAGGATGGTGAGTGGTGGTGAGGTTTTAATAAACCTCCTCTGTCTCTTGTTTACAGAGTCTTTCCAACCTCTCCTGAGTTCTCTCTCTCTCACACACACCCCTGCACAGTCTCTCTTTGACTGAGACTTTCATTATTCTCAGAGTTGCCTGTTCTTTCGCCTCAGGACAGATGTGTAAATTGTTGTGCTAATGTAAGGCCCACTGCTGAGCGCTTTAGAGGGAAGGAGATTTATACACTCCACGCCACTGTATAACCGTCACTCACAAACTCACGCTCACAGGAGCATAAAGACGGACGCCATGAGGGACGGCGACACACACTCGCAGGATGATGTGTGCATATGCAGGCATGAATACACACACACACACACGCTCTGATATTGACGGAGGCGTGGGTGGACGTTGACACACACACGTAAATGTTCTATTTCCTTCTGCCATTCATGTTCTCCTATCCTAAATCTAACAAAAAGACTCTCTTATCTCATCACAAAGGGCTTAAGAGCTGAAGGGAAGTTTCAATCTGTCGCTGTTTTACTGTAAAACTCCGATATTTTTCCATTACAGGGATTATTTACTCCCAGGGGCACAGAGGAGCCAAATGCCAGAAAGGTACCTGTTAATGATCTGTCTTTGCTTCTGTGCTTAAGTTAAGGTGGTAATCCAAAAGATCTTTGTGTTGTTTTTAACAGTTTGGCAGCATCTTTTGTTCGCAAGTGCTCCCCATACATCTAAAAGCAATGTCAGAAAGTGATAATGTGACAAAAGTCACACAGTCACACATAAAGGATGTCACAGTTACACTGAATGCTTTTGTTTCATACCATTCTTTTCTGAAAGGATGCTACTTTAATTAATCAACTTCAATTCAAGAGAATTGTTCAAACTTCTCTCAGACTAGAAACAGGGACTCCCATGGCTCTGTCTGAAGGTAACAAAATCCACTGATCAGCACCTCTAAAGCTTACTAATTCACACGCTATATCCTATTTGTTTAATCATTACCAAATCTAAGCATGAAAAATGACATGTTGTGCTTTGACAGTGGGTTATGTGCTCTATTTCTTCAGCTAAGCTATGCTAACCAGCTGTTGGCTGTGGTTCTGTACAGACATGAGAGGGGCATCAGTCCTTTCATCTAACTCTCGGCGAGAGAGCAAATAAACGTGTTTCCTTTTACATCAGGCTTTTCAAATTTGCTGCTTTACTTTGTTTTATGACACTGAATATCTTTGATTTTGGACTGCTGATTGGACAATACAAGCAATTTAAATGAACATCTCAGGCTCTGGACAACAACAATAATAAAAAGCTAGATTTCTCATAATGAAAATAATCACCATATTCATAAGTTTTTTTTTTAACATATTTCTGCTGTTTTGTTACTGCAGGTCACAACTCTATCTCAGTCTGTGTGTCTGATGGCACCAAGGCCCCAGAGGAGTAGCAAACAACCCATCTGTCCAGGAATCTGGCCATCCGTCTGTCTGTCTGTCTGTCTGGCTCTCCACAGGTATGTCTATCTGTCCCTACATGATCCATGTTTCTTTTATTAAGCCACGGAAGAGGAGGGCAAGAGCTGCCTGCAGCGTGAAGGTTGAAGCTATAGACAGAGAGACACTGCTCAGTGTTTAATGATCCACTATAACTATACCTATTCATCTCCCCCAGCAGAGCAATGAAATGCCATGGAAATAGTCCTCTGCTGGAGATAGTGCATCATGCTAAACTCCTAACTCTTCATTGGGCACTCTAGTGTAATTATATCAAACATGTGTCTTCTACTGTTTTTTACTTGAAAAAAACAATAAAAGTGACGTAAATCTAGAAGCAGTTAAATAAAGTGACGTCAGAGAGCACAAACAAAAAAAGCCACCAAACTACTTCCACAAGCAGAAACTTCAGGCTCACATCTATCCTCAATCAATAAACATCTATATGGCTTTCCTTTCCTTGTGTAAGGTGCTTTCTCCACCTGACGTACACACACGCACGCACGCACGCGCGCACACACACACAGACAGAAACACACACACACACACAGACAGAAACACACGCCCAGTCTTGTTGCTGAGAGGATTGGAGACAAGTGGAGCTGAGCAACAGCAGCAGCAGAGTCAGAACAGAGACACCCAGAGTTAATGAACCCTCACCAGTCAGCATGGCTGTCCATCTGCTTTCATAATCCCTATAAACAGCAGGCCATGGGCGCTGCCCAACCAGCTACACACACACGCACACGCACACGCACACGCACACACACACACACACACACACACACACAGCATATCGTCATTTCTTAATATCCTACGTGAAGAATGAGGTCTGTGTCTGTACATGTGCTGCATGTGTGTGTGTGTGTTTAGGATGCAGTGGGGGTGGGCGCCTCATATGTCCATTATAATGCCAATGTGCCTTAACTCTGCTCAGCAGCTAATCTAAGCAGAGTGGCGGGGAGAGGTGAACGTGAGGTCGGCTGTTGAGCCCATCTGGTCAGCAGCAGGTAAGAGGCTTGAAACACACACCCGCTGACACACTTGATGCGTGTGTGAGCTCATACACTTAAATCTAACCTTAATTACATGCAGGTACATCTGCCACATTAGGTCAGATCTCGTCCCTGTACTTCACACATGGCGCCCATTTAAAACGATTCCTCACTCTTCAGCGGCTGATGTCTGGTAGCGCTTTGTAGCGTACATAACACCTGGCATGGTGAATGTACCAGGAGAATAAACCAGGTTTCCTCCTGTGCAATCAGAATAGCTGCCAGAACAAGAAAGATGGGTGTGTGTAAGAGCTGTGTCCTGATTGAGACTGGGAGTGTGACCCCACTGTGACCCATGCAGAAAAGAGAGTAACATCTAAGTAATACAGTGGGTTTCCCATCAGCGTGCAGCCATACACACATATGCATGGCGCACACACACAAAGCGAGTCGAGATGTGCCTGTCAGCCCTTGATTAAGACCTGCATCCAAGGCGAGAACAGAATCCTTACTGTGTATTTGGAGGCTCCCAGTCAAAACCTCTAGAGGGGAAGTAAGAATTAAGTCCTGGAGCTGGAGACGGGTGGAGGAATTAAAGGTTGGATGAGGCCAGATCTCATTCTTTCACTCTTCTCTTTGCTATGGTTGCAATCCAAGAGCGTCTGAGCAGAAACAGGGATTATTGCAGTCACGGCGGATGTTTGAATGTGTCTGCATATGTTTTTTGGAATAAAGCTAAATTCTCTGCATAGCAGACCTTTAAACAGAAAGGAAAGGGAAGGGGAAAAAAGAGTCTGGATGTGCCCTTGTTGACCTCTGATTAAGTGGCCAATCATCGCCCCATTACTGACAGAAGCAATGAGCTCAAGAGACAAACATGATGCTTTAACTCAACAGTCACTACATTAAATAACACAGCAGCACACTGCTGACATGCAGCCAATCACACAAAATCCATCAAGCTCCCCCTCCCCCTTCCACACACACATGCACAGGCACATACACACACACTCATTAAGCATCATTCGCCTTGATTTAAAGCGCAAAGGAGGAAAGAAATTGTAAGTTGTTTGAAAGTCCTGCTGTTGCCTAGCTGCGTGCCATGCAGACAGAAGGATGCAGGATCATTTCCGTTCCCTTTCTCAGCCAGAGATATGCACACATACGCTCAATACGCTCGTCTCTCCCGGGAGGTCTATGTGTCATTCCCCCACTTTAGACACACCAGCTGCTCGGTGTGTGCTCTGCAGTGTTAAGAGCCCCTTCCCACCTCGCACAAGCCCCCAGTGGCACACACATCCACTTACACACAGGCATGACAAGGCTCCCCTCGCTCCCCTCCTTTACCCACCCTCGACAACCCAAACATCCCCCACATTCATAAGTACCTTGAGGGCAGATGGGACCCTAATAAGCGTTACACTCAGAGAAATGGGATTTTTCACAGTGCCTTCTAAAGAGCAATTCCCAAACTCTGCCAGAGAGCTGGCAAGAAAAAAAAAAAGATGGAGTGAGAGAGATATGGATGACAGAGGTTGGTATATGTGAGACTATAAAGCTATAAATACGCCTGATGAGACTATCAAGAAACTGAGGGAAGAAGGGGAAACAGGGACAAGTGATAGCAATTTATTAACGTCGATGTGGAGGAATGTGGCTTTGTATGCTGTATTCATTAAAGAAACTAACATTAAGTGCCTTTGCCTTCTCTAATGCGGCACATTTCCTCCTCTGATGGAAAGTGTATTATTACCACACTTTAAGCAGAATTTTTTCCTCCAGTTAGCCGAGCCCACATGACACACACACAGACATAAACACACAAAAACACAAGCATTAACAGATTGACTGTGGTCTAAGCTCTTAGTGGACTTGGCTCAAACTGCCTTTTGAAGACAAAAAAGCCTCCGCTAAGAAGACGAGGAGAATCTACATGGTCTGAAAAACCTCCCTTTTCAGACAAGGACACACGCAGAGTGTTGGACCACAGCACAGCCAATCAAACGCTCAAAGTGCCTCTGATCTATAGACCTCTGTGCAACCACTTCTACCAAGCATGTGCGTGTGCATGTGTGTGTGCATGTGTCTATCTTAGGGTAAGGGGGTTGCTCTGGATCTGGCACGACCCCCCGTTGTGAATCCTGATCCCATTGGTCACGACGCCAAGAGTGCCGCTGAGATTTTAAATGAAAATTCCTTCACTAACTCACTCACTCCTCCCAAGTGACCCCACAGGTCTTCCGCTATTATACGCATAAATGCTACCTCTTCATCAGAGGATGTGGCTCCGCTTTTGCATATGTGTGTGGGTGGGTGCTGTCTTTTCGACGTTAGATGTCACCGAGCTTGTTCTTATCATATCAACTGAATCGGAGATATTTGAGCTAAAACAAGCAGGTGTGTTTTTCTTTGCACGAGTGGTTATGCAACAATAACACACCTCTAAAGCACACACTCATGCAAGTGTAGCTCCTGGTGAAGTTGTGAATGAATGTATGTGTGTGTGTGTGTTCTCTTGCTGTCCCCCTTTACCCCACACAAAGAGGCAGAAAAAGCTTTCTGGAGTCTCCTATTCATCTGCAGCACAATGGAACCCCACAGAGGTTTTCTTCCTATTTCCCTGTCTGCTCCACCCATCTCCCCCCACAGGGCAGGATGGAGGGGCAGGGGGTACCCTGTCTTGCCGGCAGGGCAGAAACTCAGCTCCCATCTGCCACCGAAACTATCCCGTCCTCCACCCCCAGTTCATCCATCCATCAATCCATCCCCCTCTCTCTCTCTCTCTCTCTCGCTCGCTCCAGCCTCAACTTTTTTCATTCCACTTGTTGGCTATTTCAAAACCTCTGGCAAAAGCTTAGTATTTCAAACTGGTAACATAACCTTCTGAAGTCAATGACACACTAAAATGAATTCTCATTTTCATTCCACTAAAGAAAAATAGTTAGACCTTGGGATAAACAGCTCGGTCAAAAACATTTTTAAATTCCAAACATCAATAGCATTAAATGTTTGGATAAAATTGAAACATTCCTATATTTCATCACTGTTTTATATGAAGGCACACAGGTAGGAAAGACCATCTGCTGTGAGATAAACAAGATGGTCTCAAACCAGAATCCAAGAAGGCATTACATGAAATATTTAAAAACCTTCAGCTGGTGATAATTATATACTGTATTTTTTTTGGTTAGCTTTTTAAATAACACACAGTTTGAAGACGCTGGCAGGCTCGATGCTATTGATTAAATCATTATTACCCCTAAATACTTTGAGAACATATTGTCTTTGCACAGGAAAATAATGACCTGTGCTTAAAACTAGATTCATCTCGAGACTGCCAATCACTGCATGAAACTTTCGTCTGCTTCTAATTCCTCTTTCAGTTCTTTATAGTCAGCTCCATTTACCTCGCTGTTTTGCCCTCCTACAGAGCCCTCGCTGTTTGCTGCAGATTTATGGTTCAGTCTAACATGCACAGTATTGGCAAAGCATTAAACATGTCTACTCTTAATACTGTGAGCTCTCTCCATCGATAAGAGCCTTAATAAAAACGTCCCCCTAGTGGATTTGTGTGTCTCTTTTCACTTTCAATCCTCCACCTCCCTCCTTGACATCCTTCTTTCTTAACCACTGTTTCCTCTGCTGCTTTGCTAGCTTCAACCCGGCGCTGCTGCACATCTCCTGCTCTCTCCTCTCCCTCTTTTCCACCTATTTTTTTGCCCCCACTCACCACCTCATTGTCTGGCCTGTGCCAGAGGTTTAATGATGCTTGAATGCCACTGCTATGGAGTTTTCTTCTTCGGTCTTTTCTCATAAAGGATATTTAAAAGCCATGCCCCGAGATCAATCTATCTCAATGTGTCTCTCACGGATTCATTTCTCTTCCATCTCGTCTTTCTGTTTTTTCCCTCTTCATTTTCAGATGGATAGCATTACCCCGCATAACCCCTCGCTTGTTTGGTTCACACGCATCATCTGCGACGGCTCCTGGCTGCAATTGGCACGCTTGCTCAAACTGCCACTCTTTTATCTAGTCTATAAATGCCTATTGGTACCCTAAAATCCTTCACTACCTCCCGCAGCCATCCGGGTCAGTTACACCGATGTGAGCCGAGCAGCTGTTCCCCTCCCACTTCTGTCTCCTTTGCTGTCTCTGATGTCAAGAATTTGAGCATCATAAGCACATTTTAAATATTAACAAAGACCACTTTGCACGTATGAATAATACAGCAGAGAGGGCAGTGGCTGGCCAGCGATCCCATCCCCTGCCGCCTGACGGCCATAAAACTAATGCACTGCCTCGGGACAGAATGTGGCCCGGTCTGGTCTGCAAGCAGGACTTTCCTGTGGAACTAGTCTGTCTCATGGCGTGGCCCAAAGAGAGCTGTCTGTCTGTTTATTTATCACAGTGCCCAACCACCTGTCCAAATCTCTGCAGATGCAACAGCCTGGCAGCACTTTTGTTATGGCTACATGTTTCAGAGACACTTTAATCTAATCTGACATCTCAATCTGTTGAGTGTCTTTGAAGCCAAATCTACTTTGGTGTTTGTTTGAGGGTAGCTTTGTTGTCACATTCCTTTCTTTTCATGCATCTACAAAAAAAAAAATCAGACTCTGGCTGTCAGAGAACGGCAGAATTCCTCTGACCAGGTTGCAGAGCAGGGGGCAACAAATTTCCAAAGCCTTTTACTAGCTCACATATAATATTAATGAATGTGAGTCTTCTCACAGCCGCTACACTGTTATTCGGGAGCAAGAGGATTCTCACACGTAACACAAATGGGACAGCACATCTTAGAAGAGTGCCACTATTCATCCAGTCCTCTATGGGAGTGTCTGACATGCTACGCTCCCTAACTCCGAACACTCGCTGGCCTCGCTCTCGCTCTCCTCCTGTCTTGATCTCCCAGTCTGGACGCCGGTGTCTTGCTTTCACCTCTCGAGGGCCCCTGGTCATTTCTGGGTCATCAGCGCACTCCACGTATGTCGGTTTTCTAATTCTGATGAAGCCATTAATAACAGCACACATACAGCGAGGCAGCAGGGTAGTTACCCCAGACAAGTTTTCCTGGTAGGCTGGGTAATTAATGTGTATGTCAACACAGAAAGAGGAGCACCACAGCAGAAATGTGAGCTCAGCACATCCACAATACAGGCAGAAACCGAGACAGGAGGGATCTTCGGGGGTGGAGGGAAGGTTCACACACACAATGGGTTAGAAGATAAATGCAATCTGTCTGTCCCGTCATGCATTCCCTAAATATATCTCAGCCTGCCTCTCTTTCCCAGACAGAAACTTTACTGGGGCACACTGTCCCCCTGGCGTCCCCCTGCTCCTCTGTCAGGACCTCGTTGCAGCCCTCAACTGTTCATATCAACGTTTCTCATTCAAAGATTTCAGAATTGTCCGCAATTTTAATAAACGTAAGCTGCTTTTCTGCTCCGCCTGCTCAGGGAATAACACACACACACACACATACACACACGAGGACCTTTGGAGGTACAGCGGGGGTTCTTATAGGCATTCAAAGAAATGGTCACATTCTTGGCAGACAGTCAGTGTGTCCTCCACAAAGATTACTGCTGTCATCAAGTGAAGAACTGAGTTCCTCACAAGAGGGTTAGCTGTATTTCTTGTCTTTTAGGCAAAGTTTGTGTAGCTTCTGTACGCACCGTTGTCCGCATTGTTCTTTTTTGCCTACTGGAAACCGAGCTTAATCCACAATCCACTAAACCCCTCAGATTTCTGCCTTGTATTTCAATCTGATCTGGCACAGGGAGGGGAGCGAATGTCCAGACTCGCCCAGCAGCACCAGGCTCCACTGAAACAATCATTTATCTAACATTGGAGATGAGAGTGTCACCTTGGTGTCCAGGTCCTGTCCCATCGGCTCACCAACAGCAACCTGCCCTGTGTGCCAAGCAATTTCATCTCCATGAGAGCTGGCTGCAGGCTTTGATGGCATTAATGCTGGGCAATCCACTGATAAAAGTCTGCTGCACCCCAATCAAAGCTTGCTCTCTGCAGCCTGCAATACTTTGTCTGATAAAATAAAGATTTAAAAAAAGGGTTTAAATGCTTTATGGTGAGGAGTTAAAGCATTTCAAAAAACAACTTGTACACCCAGGCTTACAACAACAGCCACTAAATTTAGATGTAGTATCTTGCAATGAGAGAGAAATAAATAGATAAAAGAAT